>PVLC010004868.1:0-81160 GCA_004027655.1 Graphiurus murinus | reverse complement strand
CCTCTTTTATGACTACAGAAACTGCCCAGCTGCACGTACCCCCTTATCTCCTGCCCTATATACGCCCAGCTAAGAAAAAATAAACTTTAGAGCTTGACACACATTGCAGGCTCTCCGTGTCTTTCTTTTTCATCCCATTTCATAGGTGGTCATGGGCTCCCCCTAAACCTCCCGTTCACTGTCCTTGCGGGCGAGGACACACCTGTATATTAAAATAATAAAATCATACAATTCTATCTAAAATATTGACCTGAAATATTTTCTAGGACAGATATACATATTTAGTGTACAACCAAAAAGAGCAATATGTGTTTATGTTAGATAGTAAAAAACATACAGATGACTTGAGAGATGTTTGTGTGAAAGAGATTGGATAATCTTATTCATAACATACATACTATGTTACAACTATAGATCACAGGAGCTAAACCATGCAAGCCTATACACCAAATTGACCTGAAATACATTGTACTTAGACAATATACCATAAAACCAAATAGTGTTATCGCTATAGATTATAATAGCTGAAAATACACACTACACACAAAATAGATCTGAAATATATTGGAGTACATAGGTAATATAAGATGAAACAAAATGGAGCAATGCATGTATAAGACTGAATAATCCCATAAATGACATGCTTAAAATGTTAAATGTATAATAGCTAAAACATACACAAAATAGACATAAATTATATTGTGTTACATAGATAAAAAAATAGAGGTGATTTGAGAGATGTTTGTGTGAAAGAGAATGTATACCTGACATTCATACAATTTTACAGCTATAGATAAAAATATCTTACTATGCAATCCTGCATACCAAATTGAATTGAAATACATTGTAGTACATAGATAATATAATGTACAGCAAAATGTAGCAAAGTGAGCATGAGAAAGTATAATCATAACATATATACAATGATATATACAATGAGGCATAATAAGTCATAAAGTTTATATAAAAAATTGACCTGAAATATATTATAGAATGAGAAATATGTGTTTGAGAGAGAATATAGATCATAATATGTAAATCATTCCACAGCACAAAGTGAACCTGAAATATATTGAGTTACATAGTTAATAAACAGAGAAGCATTGAGAGATGTTTGTGTGAAGGTGATTTTATAATCTAATACATAACACACATACAATTTTACAGGTGTAGAACACAATATTTAAACCATGGAACATAACATGCAAAATTGACCTGAAATACATTATTATCCATAGATAATATAACACACAATCAAATGGTGTGAGGTGCATGTCGAAGCATGTATCAATGTTATAGCCATAAAGATCATAATAGCTAAACCTTTCTACACTATAAACAAAATGGATCTGAAATACAGAGAGTATTTTTGTGTGTGTGAAAGAGAATGATCAACCTAATACATAACATATATACAATGTTACACATATAGGTCATACGAGCTAAACAGTGCAACCCTAAATACAAAATTGATCTGACATAGTTTGTAGTATATAAAACAGAATGAAGCAATTTTGCATCACAGAGAAGATAAATTCTAATACATAACATACATATACTCTTACAGGTATAAATCATAATAACTAAGAATACAACTGCACAAAAAATTGACCTGAAATATGTTGGAGTACATAGATAACATAAAATAAAACTGAATAGAGAAATGTTTGTGTGAGAGAGAATGTATAATCTAATAACAATATGCCTAAAATGTTACATATAGAGATAAAAATAACTAAACTATAGAACCATACACATGAAATTGACTCGAATTATAGTGTTCTACAGAGGTAAAAAATATAAAGGTGAATTGAGAGATGTGTATGTGAAAGAGAATTTAAAATCAAATACCTGACATACATACAATGTTATAGTTATAGATCATAATAGTTACTAAACCATCACCTTGTATACTAAATTGAACTGAAATACATTGTAGTATACAGATAATATAACAAAAGCATATGGAGCAATGTGTGTGTGAGATAGAATGTGTAACCTAATACATAAAATACATATAATGTTGTAATTATAGATCAAAATAGCTAAACTGGGGAATTCTACATACAATATTGACCTGAAATACATTGTTGTACATAGGTAATATAATATAAAACTGAATGGAGTGATGTGTGTGAGAGAAAATGTATAATCTAACACCTAACACACCTACAATGTTACAACTGTATATCATAATAACTAAAGGATAAAATTACAGGTGTAGATCATAATAACTAAAGCATACAATTGTATATAAAAATTACCTGAAATATACTGTGGTACATAGGTATGTAGCAAGAATATACAACCAAATGGAGCAATGAGAACACATAATCTAACCATAACACAAGCTGTAGGTCACAATAGCTAAACTGTGTAATAGTATATACAAAATTGACCTGAAATACATTGTTGTACATAGATAATATAACATGCAGATGAATTGAATGATGGATTTGTGAAAGAAAATGTATGACCAATACATGACATACAATACTACAGCTACTGATCATAACAGATAAACAACACAATTCTGTATGCAAAATTGATTTGAAATATATTGTATTATATAGATAATATACAAAATGGAGCAATGTGTGTGAACAATATGAAAGAGAATGTACAATCTAACACACAACATTCTTAAATTGTTATAGTTCTAGATCATAACAAATAAACTATAAAATCCTATATAAAAATTAACCTAAAATATGTTATACTAAATATAACATAGAATGGAGAAATGTGTGTGTGAGAGAGAATGTATTATTTAACCATAAAATAAATATATTGTTACAGCTAGGCCATTTTTCAATACAATAAAATGGACCCAAATATATTGTGTTACATAAGCAATAAAACATTTAACATAATGGCATGATGTGTGTATGAGACAGACACAATAGCTAAACCATTCCACATTACAAAATAACGAACCTGAAATATATTGTTTTTACATAGGTAAAAAACATAGAGATGAATTGAGAGATGTTTGTGTGAAGACTATAATTTAATGCATGTTACAGGTATAGATCACAATAATTAAACCATCCAACAGTATATAAAAAATTGACCTAAGCCGGGTGGCGTGGTGATGCACTCTTGTAATCCCAGCATTCGGGAGGCTGAGACTGGAGGATCCGGGTTCGCGGCCAGCCGCAGCTACCTAGTGAGGCACTCTGCAACATAGTGAGACCCGGTTTCAAAATAAAGAATAAAAAAATAGGGCTGGGGGTATAGCTTGGAGGTAGAATGTCCCTGAGTTCAACCCCCAGTACCGAAAAAAAAAAAAAATTGACCTAAAACACATTGTCATCCCTAGATAATACAGAAGAATTGAGCCGTGTGTGCATGAGAGAAAATATCATCTAATACATGGCATACAAACAATGTTACAGCTCTAGATCATAATTCCTAAACTGCACAAATGTTTATACAAATTGACCTGAAATATATCATAGTACATTGATAATATAACATACAGTTGAAGGGAATAATATGTTTGTGATAAAGAACACATAATCTCATAAGAGATACATATAATTTCACAGCCCAAGATCATAATAAATATACTGTGAAATGGTATACATAAAATAGACCTGAAATATATTTCAGTACATAGATAAGACAAATGGACCCAAAATATATTGTTTTACATAAGTAAAAAACACACATGCTGGGGTCCAGCCCTTTAGGCAGTGGGGGTTGGGGGTCCTTTGACAGGTGTGGATTGAGATGAGGTTGCAAGAATACACTCACACTGAATGCAGAGAAGAAGCGTATCTGTTTATTGTTTGCTATAGCTGTTTTATACTATTTTTTTTTCCAATGAGGCATATAGAGCGGAATTTTTACAGACTTGTTTTTCTAAAGTTTATCTTTAACTAGTCAAGGTTACAAAATACAACACATATATAAAAATTCTTTTAGTATATAAAAATTATTTTCTTTATCTAAGGTAGCTAGAGGGTTAATGTTTCCAGTGAAATTCCAGGGACACAAAGTGGGAGTGGGCAAAGACTATCTGTAGTAACTATTTTAGATAAGCTTCTAAAGCCTGTTTCTTGACTAATGTTTGTAAGAGGTTAATGAATTGGGTTGTCTTGAGGCACTCTTTTTCAGCTAATATTAAGAAATCACTATCTGTCCGGCTACCATCTGTTTCTAAGAAATTTTCCTTTATAATTAATGTAAAAGTAAAACCCAAATCACCCCAAATTTCCAGAATATAACATAATACAAAGTGAGATATGCCATGCATTCCTTCTTTTGGAATCATCTGCCTTGCAGGACTCCAGCGGACCGAGCCTTGCTCAAGATCCAGCTATTAAGGAGCTGTGGCACACACAGATAAATTGAGAGATGTTTCTGTGAAAAAGATGGTAAAATCTAATACATAACATACATACAGTGAATGTTATAGCTATAGATTACAATAGCTGAACTGCAACCCTGTATACAAAACTGACCTGGAATGCGTTGCTGTAGATAGATAATATAACATAAACCTGAATTGAGCAATGTGTGTGTTATAGAACCTATAATACATAACATACCTAAAACATTACAGCTGTAGATCATAATAACTAAACCATAAGATTCTATAAAAATTGACTTGAATTATATTGTAGTACAGAATGGCATGATATGTATATGAGACAGACAAAATAGCTAAACCATTCCACATTACAAAAAAAAATTACAGCCAAATATGTTATACAACCAAATGGAGTGATGTGTGTTTGAGAGAGAAGATATAATTTAACCATAACAAAATATAATGTTAGAGCTATATAGATCATATAGCTAAATCATTCCACACCACAAACAAAATGGACTTAAAATATACTGTGTTACATAGATAAAAACAAGAAACAAATTGAGAGATGTTTGTATGAAGGAGATTGTATAATCTAATACATAACATACATACAATGTTCCAGTTGTAGATCCAAATATTTGAACCATGGAACAGTATATACAAAATTGACCTGAAATACATTGTTATACATAGATAACATGCAGATCAATTGAGTGATGTGTGTGAGAGAAAACATATAATCTAACCATAACACAAATACAGTGTTATAGCTATATAGATCATAATATCTAAATCATTCCACACTACAAAAAAAATGGACCTGAAATACATTGTGTCATATAGGTAAAAAAAAAACATACAGAAGAATTGAGAGATGTGTGTGTGTGAAAGATTGTATAGTATAATATGTAACATACATACAATGTTACAGCTGTAGATCACAATAGCTAAACCATTCACCATATATATAAATTAACCTAAATACACAGTGGTGTAAATAAATAATATAACACACAACCTAATGGAGTGAGGTGTGCATTAGAGAGAATGTATAATCTAAGCATAACATAAATATAATGTTACAACCAACAAGATCATAATAGTTAAACCATTCTACACTCCATAAAAAATAGTCTTGAAATATATTGTGTTAAATAAGTCAAACACATACAGAAAAAGAGAGATGTTTGTGTGAAAGAGAATGTATAATTTAAAATATGAAATATGTACACTATTTCACCTCTTGGTCATAATAACTAGAGAGCAACCATATATACAAAATTGATCTGACATATGGAGCAACAGCTAAGCCATGCAACCCTACACACAAAATAGACCTTAAATATATTGTAGAATGTAGGTAATATACAACAGAATTGAGTGATGTGTATGAAAGAGAAAATATAATCTAATACATAACATACAATGTTACAGGTATAGATCATAATAGTTAACCATACACCCTATACACAAAATAGACCTGAATGTATTGTGTGAGAGAATGTATAATCAAATACATTACATGCATTCAATGTTACAGCTATAGATCATGATAGCTAAACCATGCATCTCTACACACAAAATAAATCTGAAATATATTGTGTTACATAGGGAATATAGCATACAGCAGAATGGAGTGATCTTTTGGTGATTAGTTAGAAATAGAACCAAGGCTCTGAATTTGTTGTCTTGCATTGTAGTGTGTTGGGTTTTATGTGGGTTTGTGTAAGGTAATTACCCAGAGATTTATAATATGTAACTCTAAAACTATGGTTTTATCAAGAAAGCAAAAGAGATACATAGCACATTGATAGATAACCTGTGTCTTAGTTGATCATATCTATACAACATATAATAATATACAATAGGGCCTTTCACCTGCACATTATATTCTCCAGCTCATAGATATCACAGAGAATCTATGGCATATGAGAAAGACCCTCAGTTTATTCATTTTACCTTTTAGACTTGGTCAATTTACAAAGGTGGCCAAGTAAAGTGATATACAAGCGCATACTTATAACAAAATCATTTATGCCAAATATAGCCATATTTCAAGGCCATAATTCAAGAACATCATTAAAAGATGGCCTCTATTAATCCATTATGTATTTTTACTTATAAGAAAGAAAAAAAGAGGCTAATTTAGGAGTGAGGTCATACTTCATTTGTTTTTAAATTAAGCAATTCACTTCTGCATAATATCAGAATTAAAGTAAAAGAATAAAAATTGCATTAGATTTTGCACTGAATGATAAAATAATGACAAAATTATAAATTCCAGAATCCTGTGCTTTGAGAAAAATGTATATACTTTTAAAGATATAAAACCATATAATCTATGCATCTATCTCAAACACTCTTAACACAATACATTTTTTTTTTTTTTTTGCAGTACTGAGAGTTGAACTCAGGGGCATTCTACCTCCGAGCTATACCCCCAGCCCTATTTTTTATTCTTTATTTTGAAACCGAGTCTCACTAAGTTGCGGAGTGTCTCACTAGGTAGCTGAGGCTGGCCGCAAACCCGGATCCTCCGGTCTCAGCCTCCCGAATGCTGGGATTACCAGCGTGCGCCACCACGCCCGGCTCACAATAGCATATTAAATCTTAAAAATGGAGTGAAAAAATAATAAAGATAACAGAAAATAATGTCATAAAAAAGCAAAAAGCAGTTGGGCATTGTGGCACATGCCTGTAATCCTAGTATTTGTACAGCTAAGATAGGAGGATTGCAAGTCTGAAGCCTGCCTCAGCAACTTAGTGAGGTTCTTAGCAACTTATTGAAACCTTGCTTACAAATAAAAGTAAAAAGGGCTAGGGATGTAGCACAGGGGTAGAATGCCCCTGGGTTCAATCCCTAGTGCAAAAAAACAAAACAAAAACAAAAACAGATAAAATCAATGTCATAAGTTTTTTATTTGAAAAGACTAGTAAAATTGGTAAACCCCTAGTAAGAACAATGAAAAACAGAAAGAAAATACATTTGGAAGAAGCAACCAATATCAGCAATAAAAAAGAACATAGAATCTGTAAATATCAGATGAATAATAAAGAAGATGATGAAAAACTTGTGACTAAATTTGCAAATGAACTGAAATGAAATAGTTTGCCATAAAACAACATTAACCAGAACCTGACTTTGTAGAGTGTGGGGTTCTGCCATAAGAAGCACCTATCTGTGTCCTTTTCTTAGTACCAAATGACAGAGGATGGACTGTCCCTCGGGAGACTATTTTCAGAAGTCTGATGAACATGAACAAAAATAACTATGAAATGTAATGTGACAAAATGGTATTGGAGCATGGAAGAAAGGATTCCAAAGAATTTGGAAAGTTTACTACAACTGTTACATACAGTCATATGGAAAACAGAAAACATGCCTGTTGCAATGGCGAACACCAGTAATCCCAACTGCTTGGAGGGGCTTTAATCAAGAGGATCACAAGTTCAAGTCCAGACTGTGTAATTTACTGGGACACTGTCTCAAAGCAAAAAAAATTAAAAGGGCTGTAGATAAAGCTCAGTGGTAGAGTCCTTCTGGGTTTGATCCCCAGTACTGCAAAACAAAAAAACAACAAACACACAGACAGTCAGAATACATGCCTAAATGTGATGATTCTGACTAAGGAGGTTTCCAGGGAGAATGTCAATTTTCTTATTTACCATAAGATCTTAATAAAAACAAGTCAAATAATAAATTATTTTAGCCATGCCTGGTGGCACACACTTGTAATCCCAGTACTTGAAAGGTTGAGACAGGAGGATCACAGATTGCAGACCAGCCTTAGCAATTTATTGAAACACTCAGCAACTTAGCAAGAACTTGTATTGAAATAAAAAATAAAAAGGACTGGATGTAACTCTAAGGTAAAATATACCTGTGTACAATCCCCAGTACTAACTAAATAAATATGAAAATAATTATTCAAGTAGAATATAGAAGAACTTAAAGGTGCTAGGTAGGGTGCTCTCTTTCTCTCCAGATAGCAAATGGCTCAGGAAAACATAAATTTGAAAACATTGCCAGTGAAGTATGGTCTCAGGGTAAAGAAGCAGTCTTTTCTAAGACCTCTGAGACATCCCGTGTTGGAGGTATCTAATAGACCCATTAAGGCAAGTAAAAATTCAGATAAAGATGGTAAGGGTGCCTCAAGAGTTGTGAGGATTACTGAGAATAGCTATGGTATTTTCCCTCACTAGTCCCACTAGGAGCCCTATCTCAAAGGAATTTACCCAGTGATTCTCCAATAAAATCCATAATAGACCCATAAAGATATTTTTAAAATAATTTTATTTTGGTGAAAACACTATGAGACACAGAGAAAACAGAGATAGAATATGTAAAACAAAACAAAGCTCTAAGCAACTTATGGAGACCCTGTTTCAAAAGAAGAAATAAAATAGTGCTGGGGTGTAGCTCAGAGGTAGAACACCCCTGAGCTTAATCCCCAGTGCTAAAAAAATCACTCTTTAATCAAGGAAAATTAATAAATAGTTATCTATACAGATGTTTATCCAGATTTTAGTTTACCTATGGAGTAGTGATTACTAATTGCCTCCTACCCCACCTCTTTTTGTAAGGAATGTCTATTGCAGCTATTTTATTCCTGCTTCCTCATAAGATGTGGAATGTAATGGATGTAAAATTTATCTCCATATCTCACAGATCTCTTGACAGAAAGAAACCAGACATGAAAACTATGCCTGAAGAGCCTTAGTTAAACCTAAATTTAATTTAAATAAATAATGGACCACTGGCTTGAATTTAGTACCATAATAGGATGAAGATATTTTTTAAGAGTATTTGGATGGAGTGAATATAGTTTCCATGTGGATGGAATAGGGGTAATTTGTGGCCAAATGGCAGACTATGGAGGTATTAAAATATGATTGTAAAGTTCCTTTATTCTCCTCTGATTGAAATTAGGGTTCTGTAATGGTTTAAAAGTAATGTCTCTGAGACCTCATGCTTTGGAAGCAGTCATGTTGGGTGGGTTTCTGGGAGTGTGGTCTTGCGAACTATATATATCCCTCATTCCCTCCCATAGTTTTCTTTACTT
The DNA here is from genome assembly GCA_004027655.1 of Graphiurus murinus. Taxonomy (NCBI): domain Eukaryota; kingdom Metazoa; phylum Chordata; class Mammalia; order Rodentia; family Gliridae; genus Graphiurus; species Graphiurus murinus. Next base: position 71,776 of record PVLC010004868.1, on the reverse strand, counting down.
CTTGCCATCATACCCTAAGGACCTGTAGCCCTGTCACCTCCTTGGCTGCTGGTGTAAAATGAATGATATATACATAGAATACAATTTTCAGAACCATAAGCAAATAAGTCTTCCTTCTTCTAAGTTGAGATCTTCAGATGTTTAGATCACAGCTGTGAGAATGCTGGTTGAAACAACTTCTAAGTCCCCTCACCTCAAAATTGAAAGAGCTTGAGGTTGAATTTTTACAGAATGGCAGATAGCATACTATGCAACTTCTGTGGCTAAGCATAAAAATAAACCAACTAAAAAAACATATGGGTTTCCATCTTATTCAGTGAAACACCAAGTAAGATGTATGACTACACAAGTGTATGAGTTCACATTATGTTGTGAGCAGGCCCAAGACAAAAGAAAAGGTAGCATGCTTGACCCCCTGGTCACAGGTGTGTTAGGGAAGGAAGCCCCACATGACTGAAGCACCCACCTGTCCAGGTGAAACTAGCTTCACCATACATCTGCACTAAGATTTTTTTTTAATTTTTTATTATTTATTGGTGCATTGTAATCACACATCTTTGTTAGGTACATACTGGTAAAGGCATACATGCACACATCTCTCATTTAACCTTTCCCCAATTCTCACTCCATTCCCTCCCCCCCTCCTTCTCAAGTTCAGTTTAGTGATTAACTTTGATATGATTGTGAAAGTACATCATGTGCATTAGAGTGTTTCCCTCTTCCCCTCCTTGCATCACCTTCAGTTAAGTTACATTCTTTGCTCATCTAAGGCTTCTCCTTCTTTGTTTAGAGTCCCTCTTATCACCTACTTTTTCTCTATCTTCCACATATCAGGGAGAGCATACAATTTTTTACTTTTTGTGACTGACTAATCTCACTTAGCAATGTTTCCAGTTCCATCCATTTCCCTGAAAATGACATGATTTTGTTCTTTATTATGGCTGAGTAAACTGCCATTGTGTACATACCCCATAGTTTTGTAATCCATTCATTTGTTGATGGATATCTTGGCTGGTTCCGTAGTTTTGAAATTGTGAATTGTGCAGCTATAAGCATAGATACACATGCATTAGTACATTCATTCCTATTCATCTGAGGATCCTCTATACTGTTTTCCAAAGTGGTTGCACTAATCTGCAATCCTACCAACAGTGTATTAGGGTTCCCACTTCTCCACACCCTTGCCAGCATTTGTTGTCATTTGTGTTTTTAATTATTGTCATTCTAATAGAAGGAACATACCTCAACATCATAAAGGCAATATGCAGTAGTACCACAGCCAGTATCATATTAAATGGGGAAAAACTGCAAGAGTTCTCACTACAAACAGGAACAAGACAAAGATGTCCATAATTATCACTTCTCTTCAATATAGTACTTGAGACTCTAGCCAGAGCGATAAGGCAAGAGAAGGAAATCAAAGGAGTACAAATAGGAAAAGAAGAACTAAAATGATCTTTATTTGCAGATGACAATACTATACTTAGAAGACTCAAAAAACTCAACCAAAAGGCTTATAGAACTGAGCAACAAATTCAGCAAAGTGTTTGAATACAAAATAAATCTTAAAAAAATCAGAAGCTTTCTTGTATGCCAACAATAAATCCACAGAAAACAAATCTACTCACATCAGTCCCAAAAATAAAATACTTAGTAACAAACCTATACTAAGATTTGATAGTTAAAAATTCAAGTGATTGTTTTACTTCTAAACAATTCTCATAAAATGTTGATGTCTATGAAAATGAATAATATGTTATCTACAGAAACTGGCATCTATCCTTTCTATCTATCATCTATCTAGTTATCTACCTATATAGTTATGCTTTGACATTTTTCCTTTCATTTATTTTGGTTAAAACTAGCTAGTTTAACAATTTTTGTATACTCAGCTATTTTTAAATAGCATATTAGACACCAAACTTTTTGAGGGCTGTGTGTGGGGGGGGAGTGGTAGTTGGAATTAAACCCAGGGACATTCACCTTCTGAGTTACACACTCAAGCCCTATTTTATTTATTTATTATTTATTTATTTTTGGAAAAAAGGCCTTGCTAAGTTGCTGAGGCTATCCTTGAATGTGCAATCTTCCTGTCTCTGCCTCCCAGGTACTGGTATTACAGACTTGAGCCACTGCATCTGGCTCCTAATGTTTTTTATATAATAAAAAATTCAAAATATTTTTCTAAACAAATCAGATCCAAGGAATCCAGTTGGTGACCTACAGTTTTATGCTATCTCATGGAAATCAAACAGAAAAAAATCTAGTTTCATCTTTGTATCTTCACATTATTTGCTGAGTGTTTAGTCCTTTTAATTGTGACATTTGACTGGCATTTAATACCGAAGGACAAACTTTCACCCCTATTCCACACTTAATAACCTCTGCTTTACAAAGAACTTTATATTATAAATGTAAAGTATGTATTGATGTAGTTAGTATGTTTCCTGACTAGAGGTTTTATAGAAATGATTTCTGCTAAGCAATACTTTAAAGTACCTAGATGGAGTCAATGCTAAACTCTAAATCACATCCTGAATTGAAGTAGTTTATATTGTGTTATTGTATCCGCAAAATTATACAGGTGATCTCAAGTAATTAGAAATGTAATATGAGCCGGGCGTGGTGGCACACGCTTGTAATCCCAGCATTCGGGAGGCTGAGACCGGAGGATCCGGGTTCGCGGCCAGCCTCAGCTACCTAGTGAGGCGCTCCGCAACTTAGTGAGACTCGGTTTCAAAATAAAGAATAAAAAAAAAAAATAGGGCTGGGGGTATAGCTCGGAGGTAGAATGCCCCTGAGTTCAATTCCCAGTACCGCAAAAAAAAAAAAAAAAAAAAAAGAAATGTAATATGAAGACTACAAATATCCACATCAAAATATTTTTCTAAACTGTGCAGTGAATTTCTCATTTGTTTAGCAAAACATTTTCAGATGCCACTGTATATGCAAGATGAATATGACAAAATTTATCCCCTGGAAAAGCTTCCATTCTGGTGGCAGGAAACAAATATGTAAATGAATAATCATGAGATGAGGTGATGCATAGTCTCATAAAGTGATAAGGAAGCTCAATTTTGTTTCCTCAAGTCAGAGAAAACTTTCCAGTAGTGGTGACACTTTGAAGAATTAGTAGGAGGTAGAAAGAAAGGATACTTTCCTGTAAGATAAACAAACTCACTTATCATACCTTTCATACACACTGATGTTCTTTTGAGATTAACAGTCCAATATAAAAATGAGGGTATGAGAAGAATAGGACAAATGGAGACTCCTGTCAATCCTGGAAATAGGGACAATGACAATAGCAATCTCCCTGTAATTTTGTCCAACTTCTCCATGAAACAATGTAGGGAAAATATTTTAGGGTAGATTACAGGGCAGTGAGAAGTATCTCCATAGTGGCCACTATAAATGATAAGAATGAAACAAAACAAAGAACCTTGACTTCGATGCCCCAGCAGCAGCAATATGTTTTTATTGCCTGCCTTTTTCTTCCTAAACCAGTGGGTAGCTATAGACATTCCTAAAGAAAACCTATAATAATTTTATTATTTTAAAATATATCATTGTTTAATGGAGAGCTTCGCATATAATAAATGAAGAAGTACTTACTATTAATCTTTCAACTTGTTGATGATGTGTAGATAAATAAATAAATAATCAAGTTTATCTTGCCTTTCAGTACATAAGAGATTTACAAGTTCCAATCTTTTCAGAGGACCTGATAGCTACTGTGTTTCCTTCTCTGTGTTTATTTCTTCCAGTTTATGTGTGAATGTATAATCTAACACTGTGATTCCCAGTAGCCACAAAGCAATTTGCAAAACCACTTCCTTGAAACTTTATATGTTTATTGGGATAATCTTCCCTGACAGTGTGTGAAAAGATATACCTAACAAGTTTCCTAATGGTGAGTAAGTGCCTCAATACAAAAGAAATAGAAAACAAAAGTAGATAATTACTTTAGCTACAGTTCACAAGGTTATTCTGGGCATACCTAGCCTCTCTAAAGCAGGTTGTCCTTTTCTCAGTCTAGATGAAGTTAGGGGAAGCCCTGCTCTAGAAATCTCTGAACCAGGATGTCTACTGGGAAGATAGAGCCACTCAGTGCTAACATATTAGACCTACTAGTTACATGACATTTATGTTTCACAGACTACTATTTGAAAGAAGATGGTTTTCATGAGATTTTAATTCCTACAATATTGAGAAGAAAAACAGAAAGTAAAGATATGTTAAAAAAACAATTTATGGAAGCATGGTGTGGTGGTGCATACCTATAATCCCAGAACTTAGGAGGTTGAGACAGGAGAATCGCAGATCAGAGGCTAGCCTCAATAATTTAGCAAGACAATCAGAAACTTACATAGACCCTGTTTCAAAAAATAAACAAATACATAAATACATAAATAAAAAAGGGTTGGAGGCGTAGCTTGGTGATAGAATGTCTGTGAGTTCAACCCATAGTACGAAGGAAGGAAGGAAGGAAGGAAGGAAGGAAGGAAGGAAGGAAGGAAGGAAGGAAGGAAGGATGATAAACTGGTACAAACTTTACCAATTTGAAGATCAATGAATTGACCAATGCTATTATTTTAAAAATGATTAATGACATCTAAAATGCTATATTTAACTAATGAAAGACTGAGCATCAATTCATGAATTTATAAAAACACCTGGAGGTGGGCACACTCTCACCAATGACCCAGGAATATAGGACTGAATCTATGTGATAATTAATCCCTATCGGATAGCTCATCCCCAGAGTAAGAGTTGCACTGAAAACACAGAAGGCTTGAAATAAAGATTACCTTATGAATTAACACCATACCCATGTAGTTTTTGTCTGAAGATACTTCTTCCTCATGCTGACCCAGGTCCACATTAGCAAAATTATTAAATTTATTTGGAGTCAGACCATGTGCTTCCAAATTCTTGCTTCACCTGTTAATAGATATGCAATACTGAGTGTGAAATACAACTACATGCGCCACTTGCAGTTCACATTTGTAAAACAGAAATAATAAAGATAATATTTTCATTGTGTGGTTGTAAAGATTGAATAACTTAATTTACATGGACTGGCAACTTATATATCCAACATATCATAGCTATTGTAATTGGTGACAATCTAGCTTATCAAACAACCCAAACCACAATTAATTGTGAAGTAGTAGAACTTGAGGATCAGAAAGAAAAAGAAAGGCAGGACAAGCCAGGTGCAGTGGCACTCACCTATAATCTCAGTACTTGGGAGTCTAAGACAAGAGTATCACGGGTTTGAGACCAGCCTCTCAGAAACTTAGTGAGACTTGCTTCAAAATAAGTAAATAAATAAACAAACAAACAAATGCACACTGGGGGTATAAGTCAGAGATAGAATGTGCTTGGGCCCAACACCTAGTACTGGAAAAATTTAAAAATAAAATAAGATAGGATTTGTAATACTTGTAATACTTCCTGATGAGTAATAAAAAGAACCAGTGAAGAGAGGTACTTTTGAAAATACTGTGAAAGACAGGACCTAAAAATACACTTAAAATCACTGGAGCCAAACACTCCTGAGTAGAGAAGAAATAAATGAGAGGAGGCATCCGAAGAAGGCATGAAATAGATAATATACTAAAAGGGATGTTGGTAGATAAATACTTTGTTAAAGTAAATAAACTGTTGTCCCTGTAGTCTGGTCAAGAGTACAGTATTCAGGAAGCCAACTGAATAGCGATCCTAGCACCATGTATGCTGCCATGCTGCCATGCTGCCATTATACTATAAATACCATTTTCAGAGGTTGACTAATCACTTCATTGAATGCTCTCCAGGAAACCTTAAGGTTTAAGAGCTATGGTATTTATTAGTATAAATGAGTTATCATCAGCTGTGAATCTCTTCTTGCCATGACAGTAAAGTACATGGCTCAGAGTTAGGGAGGTTCTCTGTGTGAGAGACAGATCATTCAAAAGTCAAATGCTAAGTAGTGACCAAGGCTTGAAGCCGATCTACAAATGTCTTAGCTGTTTCTGCCACACATTAATAGAAATGGGCTCCACATTACGTAGATCAAAAATCTCCTGGTGTAACTTTAACAAATCCTTTTTTTGATTGGTGCATTGTAATCACATATCTTTGTTAGGTACAAGCTAGTATAGATAAAGGCATACATGCACACATTTCTCATTTAACCCTTCCCCAATTTCCACCCCACTCCCTCCTCTTCCCTCCTTCTCAAGGTCAGTTTAGTGATTGACTTTGATGTGTTCCTGAAAGTACATCATGCTCACTAGGGTGTCCCCCTTCCCTCCATCACCTTCCATTAAGTCAAGTTCTTTGTTCACCTAAGGATTCTCCTTCTTTATCTGGAGTTCCTCTTATGTCCCATTTTCTCCTTAGCTTCCACATATTAGGGAGAGCCCTCATTTACCTCCTTGCTGGGAGGAGTTATCGGAGCAACAGCAATAATCATTCTAGGCTTATGCATTCTACCACTCGTTGTATGCCTTGTGATCAATGCCTTTGTTAGTATACGAGCAGATTTACATGGAATAAAACTGCAAGCACTGCCTCGCACAGGGCCTGGTAGTCAATCACGGGTTGGATTTTCTCAGGGCAATATCAACCTAAGACAGGGCTCGTTGAATGACTCATCGAGACCCCATGATGGGTAAGATTATGGACCTGGTAGGAAACGATCTAAGACAGGCACAGTCCTTTGTGCATTTTAAAATAAAAACAGGGGAGTTGTGTGAGCCCAGCTGGGCCCTTTCCCTCCTGGCAGTTGCTATCTGCATATATAAGTACTTATACTGATTATTCTGCTATGGCTACTTTGGCATCTCAAAATCTGGTGATTGCTCCTAGGATGCGTAGATGAAAGACCCTCCTACTTCTTAGAAAGTAAATATATGACCCTAAAGGTTAATGGTTTTATGACTCTAGAAAGTATGCTTGACCAAGCTATGTTAAGAATGTGGGCTATACATGGAAAATGAAGAAGTGGTGCTAATTGTGCTCTGACAATGATTGATATGTCATAAATGCATATGTAACCCTGTTGTACTCAAGAAATGTATAAAAAATCCGTGCTGAATAATAAAAATTAAAAAAGGATGAAAGGCAGTAGCTTACAAAAAAAAAATAAAGTTATTTTCTGTTTAAAAATAAAAGTCAAATGCTTATTCCTAATAAAATGTATGTTCTCTTGAACTGTTCTCAGCTAAGAAATCCTGGCATGTTAAGTAACCAACATACACTTTCCATTTCACCTCTAAATCTACCCATCTGTCACAATGAAATGATGGGTCGTCATTGATAACTAAGTATGTTATTCAAGATGAGATATTGAAATGTGATTGGTAAAGGTGAAAAGTACTCTACTAAAACAAATATTAAAGGTGACATGAATAGAATATCAATTCCTGAAAACAAAATGACTGAAAGACCAACAAAACTGGGCAGATTATACTTTTGAAGATTTTATTAAGACTTTCAGTCACACACCCATTATTCAAAATTTTACATAATTTTGAAGGTAATATATATATATATATATATATATATATATATAATTTTTTTTATAGTACTGAGGATCAACCTAGAGTTTCACATGCCAGGCTCTGGACCAGCAGGGCATGGGAAGACCAGATGAAATAAATGCTCTTGAGACTATATTCCTGGTCTCAAAGAGGTAAAAAGAGAAAAGGCAAGAGGGCTAAACTCCTCTAACAAAGATCAGCTCTTCCTTTTATTATAGGTTTACAGAATTAAGGCTGGTTCATCAAATCATAGAGCATTGGGTTAGGAATGCTTTAGAATATAAGTTGTTATCTAGCAGATTCACAAGAGCTGCAGGGATTGCTTTCTTCAGCTACCCCCTTAGGGCAGTCTTTCACCCTTCAGTAAAGCAAGCAAAAGTGTAGTAACATGGGAGGAAAGAGCTTATATAGCAAAGGGAACTATCTTCAGTTCTCTTAAGAAGCAAAGAAGCTGTAAATCCTTAAACCAATATTATTTAGACTTAGAACAGTTTCCATTTTCTGTTTTGTCAATGGCATAGCTTCATGAAAGTCACAAACTTTTCTGTTGTCTTGTGGTGACGTTGAATCATGCCTTAGAGTCTCTTGATGACTACAAGAAGAATGAATAATATTAGTATAGCAAATCATATCAGTTCCCAAAAGCATAAATTGAGTACAGAAAACCATGTCTTAGGGTTTATCCACTGGAGGAACTCCTGTAGGTCCTATAATACATTAGTTTTAGTTTGTTGCTATATCATTATTATTTGATTTTAAATTTTCATGATACCATAATAGAGTCACTAATATGTGTAAGAGTCATGGTATAATGGCAGAATGAGAATAATTTCTAAGTGACGTAATTTTAGGAAACCATGGAAGTCCAGGCCTCCAAACCTTATAGTGCCAGAGCACATTTGTCCAGTTTTGTTAATTTGCAGTATGGGCACTCAAAATCCCCCTTTTAAAAAGAGGCTAAAATACAATTTGGGGAATATAAGGAGCTCTTATGCTGTGGAGAGTCACCTTAGCATGCTGAGTGGCCCCAGGTTGTCCTGGACTTGTTAAAGTGGTGATGCATAAATCAAATGGACCCACTCCTGGTGGAGTCAGTGTTGCTTCTAATCTGTAGGTACTGCATATGAGGAAACTGGTTGATCGGTTGATTTTTCCCGCTCATGGTAAGGCTTGACTCATTTGGCAGGCAGCCAAAGTGGTGCAGTTTCTGTGGAGACACAAGCATATCCTTTTTCCCAAGTTAGCAAGGAAGCACAGCAATCCCATCCTTTTTTTTTTTTTTCCTTCTTCTTCTCCTTTTTTTTTTTTTTTATCATGTGGATCCTTGTAAAAGACTTTAGGAAAAGGTCCTTGTAATGAATGTTTTTGAACATGTTTATAGATATCACAAACTACAGAAAAAAATAAGGGTATATAGAACTTTATGTCTTTAGGAGATAATCCCTGACTCCCTCTTTTTTTTTTTTTCAATAATGATAGGATATACCTTATTTTGAAGTAAAGTTTGCAAGGTGACAAATGTGGGCACTGTGAGGTCTGTGAGGCCTGACTGTGAGTCCTGGTCAGAGGAGGTAAAAAATAAAGGACTTTAGAAAAGATGTGAAAATGGCTGTAACCATTCTGCTGTCTCCAACCCCAAAATTTACATGGCCTGGCTGCTGTCAAGCCCACCAATTGGAGAAATATATGACTGCTTTACTTTCCCTCCCTCCTAGTCTGTAAGGAAAGGGGCTTTTCTGACTCTTATGGACTCTTTCCTCAGTCAGTTTTCCCTCCCAGGCTATGCAAATAAAGCCTGTTCTGGTCTACCCAGTCATGTCCCTTTTCCCTATATTTTTTAACATTTGGTGCTGACAACCTGGGAGGGTGATTGGGGATCAGTTCTCTTTTGCCTGAAGATATTTCTGGCCATCCACCCTCCCCATCTTTCTTTCACACAGCTTCAGAGTAGAAGGCCATTTTTCCAGTTCTGGATCCAATCACCCAACACCTACTATATTCATTGTTGGTAAGTTTTACCTCCATCGGTCTCTTGTAGTTACCCAAGAGGCTCCTGGATTCCCACACTTCTCCTGGCTCTAGGGCCCCACCACCACCACCACTGGGTTTCTGTACTGCTCCGGGGCTCTCAGACCACCTTTCTGCATAATGACACTGGACTCTGGGATCCCCTCTCCACCCTGCCCCCGCTCTGGAACCCCTCCTTCTGCTAAAACATAAGTTTGGGGATGCTCAGTTTTCTGTTTTTGACCCTTCCCATCCACTGATCACGTGGCCCATCCGGACTTCATAGCTTAAAAAATTAGCTGCACCAGTCCTCTGGTACCTTTGCTTGCCAACCTATGAGTTCCCAAATTTCAAAGATAAGACTTAGATATGGCAAAATGACTTACAAATGGCAACATGACAGGAGGCCTTTATTTTCAAGCTTTATCTCCTTTCCACTTTTGTCCCCCTTTCTGTAAAAGTCTTCCTCTGTCAAGTAATTCAACCACTCAGTCCCCTCCTTAGTGAGCCTTAGTGACCAAGTTCCCTCCGGCCTTGCCTGATTGTTCTGTAGGTCCGTGCCCTTCACCCCACTTCAAAAAAACAAAACGGGAAAAGCAGTCACACCTAAACTTTTAGGTGCTTATCTCTGTAATTCAAAAACTGGAAAAACCTTCCTCAAACAAGTCCCCCCTGCCTCCCATGTAATTGTTTCTGTTGTGGCAAAGGCAGACATCGGGCTAAAGGGTGCCCTGATCCAAAGCCACCAGAGAAATCTTGTCCAATTTGCAGGCATGGGGGCCATTGGAGATGGGAATGCCCAACAGTAAGGATACCCTCCTGGACTGAGTACATCCCAAGCTCAAGGCCCATTTCAGTTGGGCAGTACTGCAGCCTGGGAAGCCCCAGTGAGGGAGTGGCAGAGTCTGCCCAGGGTAGACAACCTGCTAAGCTCTCTAACAGGTACTGTGCGCCTGCAGTATCTAACAGCCTACCCTTCTGCTTACTCTGTTGCAGTTGGAGTGTCCCCTACAGTCCACACCAACTCTGAGTCCCCTGCTCATGCTGGCAATAGGGCCAAGCTCCCTCCCTCATCTGCTGGGCCCAGGGCCCTCCCCTGCCACACTGGTCTGCCCACATCCCTATCACTTGGTGCGGGTCCCCAGCCCAAAGCCTTTCCTCTGCACCTGTGTCTCCCAGCTCATGTTCATGCCAAAGCATGCTCAGTCCACCATCCCTCACCCTTTAGCTCCATCCCTATCTGTCCCCTGCTCCTTCCTTCCTGATGGAGTTAAGGTGGTCTAATGGTCAAGGCTTTATGTTCCCATTGCCTGTGGCCTGGGTTTGTTTCCCAGATAGAAATCCAGCCCTGTTAGAAAGTAAGTTACTTTTTCATACTCCTTTCCAAAAGGCTCAGCCTCTACTGGAGAATAGTTTTGCCTCCTCCGGTTGGAGACATGAAGTGGTCCCTGTTTTCAGGGCTTAAGGACAAAATCAGGTAGTTAAGGAATTAAACGCAAAAATATTTTCCAGAACTTGTTTACCAAAAGAATTCCTAAAGCTATGTCATCTAACTATGAGCTACCTCAGGATAAAATGCCCTCACACATCCTTTACTGACTCTGCTCAAAATAAGGTTTGGCTTTTAAAATATAGTAAGGAATGATATTTCAGGCTTTAAAAATTTTATAATTCTATTTTCTAATGTTTTTTCTCTTAGAAGCTCAAGGTTAAGTCTAGGATTCTAATGCCCTGTATTTTAACCCATTTCTTTGTTGTTGTTGTTGTTGTTGTTTTGTTTGTTTGTTTTCTCTCCTGTCTTCATTTAGCACCTATTCAAGGGTTAGTTCTCTGGTATCCTAGAAAGGAGAAGATAAATAGTGGTGATGACTAAGGTGTTTGTCTGACATAGGGTGACAACATGGCCACCTGAAAAAGTGATTCGTTGTCACCCATGGCAGACTAAACAGGCTTTGCCAACTGTGTAGGACCATGCTTGAGTCAAAGATCTATATATAAACTCTGACTGTGCCCCTACCTTTTCATGTTATTTGTTATGCTATAAGTATAATATGTCTGTCTACATGGTACCACAAATGGGCATATTAATAAATGAGCAATTATAAAATTTAAGGAAAACATAAAATCAAATACCTCTGAGTTCACATGACTTAAGTAACTCTAACATCTAAAGAAATTTAAGATTTGTTTATGAGATTATTGAAAAATGTCCTTAAAATTATTAATGCATGCCTTTTCCTATAGGCAAACAGTCAGTCAAGGTTATGTTTGTTTCTGGAGGTTTCCAAATACAATGTTAATTGCTTTTAAAAGTTTTTTTGGGGGGGGCAGAAAAGATATTTTAGATACTAATGATGCTTACCTGATGTCTTAATAATTCAGGGGTAGTCTATAATTTAGTTATTAAATTGGGCAAATACCAAATGTAATTAATGCCTTAAAATACTATTGGCTTTTTAGGAATTAAAATAACAATTCAGCCAATTAAGTGGGATTCTAAATTGTTGGTATATAGGAAAACAATATTGTAAAGATATTTTACAATATTTTATTGTAAAAATTACAATACAATATTATAAAATATTGTAACAATATTGTAAAATTTACAATATAATATTATAAAATATTGTACTGTAACAATATTATAAAAATAGCTTTTTGTCTTTACTAAAAGACAACAAAAGTTGGTGGAAATATACATTGCTATGACCTGAGTATTAAAAAACAAACAAATAAACAAACAAAAAAATCTATCCCACCAAGGTAAATCAGATATGACCCTTCCAACCACACTGACTGATAAATACCTGCCGTACCACAGAACCCCAAAAGACAAAAAAAAAGCAAAACAAAACAAACAAAAAAACCCCCCAAAAACTCAATAAACAAAAAAAAGTACGGTATGTATGAGGAGATACTATAATAAAAAGTTAAAGAAAAGAGGAAAATGTTTTTAGGTGAAAAAGAGTTTGTATGTCAAAATTTTGTTCTAAATGACTGAGGTTTCCCACAGGGGGGGGAAATGAAAATAAGAATCAGAGGGTTAAGCAAGTCACAGAAGGTTAGACAAAATTTTAAGTGATTTATAAAGGATAAGATATACAAAAAAGGTATAAATGTGTAAAAAGGTTGGTTACAAAAATTTACTGAAGGGGTTTTATAAGAGACATGTTAACTTAATTGATTCTATGTTTAAAACAATTTGTGTGTGTGTGTGTGTGTGTGTGTGTGTTTTGTTCATTTTTTGGAATACTAGGGATTGAACCTAGGAGCATTCTACTTCCCAGCTACATCCCCAGTCCTATTTTTTATTTTTTATTTTGAAACAGGGTCTCACTAAGTTGCAGAGGGCCTCACCAAGTAGCTGAGGCTGGCCACCAACCTGAATCTTCCATTCTCAGCCTCCCAAGTACTGGGATTTCAAGCATGCGCCACTATGCCCGGGCAATTTGGTTTTCTTAAGGTACTGATCTGCCATGTTGAAATTTTACAAAACCTGTGTCTCCTACTGTATATTGACAATAACATTTTAGATATTTCTGTTTCCAAAATGTACAGGCCTAATTATATTATGACCATTTTCTTATGCAAAGATATAAATGTGATCTGTTTTATTCCTAATAATTATGTTTTGTGTTTTTCCTAGAAAACTATGTAACAGTTGTTTGTTAGCATTTAACAAAAGTACAACACCCTGCGTTTTGAGATAATAGCCATCACCTACAAGGCAACTTAAAAGTATTGGTGAACCTGATCTTCTGGGTATTCAATAACTGAGACCTAGATCAGGAAATAAAGCCAGAATCAGGAAGATCAGCCAACACTTTGGCCTTAGTCCTCCAAGGCCAAATAAGACCCAGGGAAAAACCTTGCTAGAGGCCCCTGAGCATAACAGAGCCAGTAGCCCATATTCTGTAAAAGGAGGGTCAACAGAGAGAAAAATGTCCTCTATGCTTCAAGTAAAGCGAAGCAGTCAGAAATACTATGACATGACCTGTCCTGGCAGATGACACAACTAGTAGAGGTAAGGCCTTACCAAGTATAACCTTGAGGAGCCTTGACTAATCTTAATAGCAAAAACTGTTAGAAAAGCATATGTTTATACAGCATGGGGCTTGGTCCTTAAATTCACAGAAAAACAGTGTAACCAGTGCAAATGTGTTATTTCAAGGTTGACAAAATATTCACCAATCAAAAGAAATCTTTGGATATGATTTCTCTTGGATAGCATGACTCCTGCCCTTTCTAAGTTCTTACTCATTTTCCTCCTCATCCTATTCTCCCACCCAGTCATGGATTCTTCTCCTAGGCTAGTATAGAAAAAAAAAGTCTGGAGACTTCTTTTGATTGCAATGCTTAAGCAAATTTTTATTATATTACGAGGGGGGGGGTAGAGAGAAAAAGCATTATACTTCGAAAGAGAACATAATGGAGCAGAGTGCTATATCCCCCCAACCCCAAACCTCTGGATCTTAAATAGGGTTTGTCATATCTGGTCTTTTTTATCTGGGTTGTTAAGTTCCCAGGCCAATAGCTTGTGTTTTGTCAGCATCTACATGAGAGGATAATGCTTTTTGTTTGTTTGTTTGTTTGGTTGGTTGGTTGGTTGGTTGGTTGGTTTTCAGCTCTTCCCTGGCCCGCGGCCTTCTAAGTTTTAAGGTTTCTAACTTTCTTAGTGTTGGCCTTCATTGTATTTTTGTTGCCATGCTGACTCAGCAGGTTCAGGACAGAAGAAGCCCAAACAGCAGGCTGGGAAAAGCAGGAAACAGCCTGTTTTAACTTTTTAAATGCTTGCTCTGCTTTATGAGATTATATGTAACTAAATCATAATCAACCTGATTATGTCACAAATTCAAAAGAATCACTAAATGCTGTTTTTTGTTTTTGTTTTTTTTTTATAGTAAATATTTCCTTATTTTATTGAATAAACAATTTAAAAACTCTCAATTAGTACATATCTATAAATTTATAAAAGGCAATTTCAATGAAAAACAAATTTATAAGTACCACAAACCAGACAACAAACTGTCTCTTTAAAGAGCAAACAATTCCAAATGCATAAGGAAATCCCAGCTCCTTTTCATTTCCTGGGGATGCAAAGGCTTTCGTGCAAAGGACAGGCCTCATGTGAGGTTCTTCTCTTACAGCTCAGAGGCAAATACATCCTCCTCCCCAATTCACAAAACCTCTATAGATTCTCACAGTTCAACACAGCTTCTAGCCCTAGGTCTATCTTTGTCCCGTTGTCATGCAGGAAGTAGCTAGAGTGAATTTGGCTGCCCATTTCCCAATATAAATATTGTAAAACCTCTGGAATTTGGGGACTATGAGGTCTGACTGTGAAGCTTGACTGGAGGAGGTCGAGAACAAAAGACTTTAGGAAATGCATGAAAATACTTCTAACCATTCTCCTGCCCCCAGCCTCATAAAATTACTTGCCCTGGTCTGGTGTTAAGCCCACCAATCAGAGTAATACGTGACTGCTTTGCCCTCTCTCCCTCCTAAGACCCCATAAAAAGCCCCTAGTCTGTAAGGAAGGGGAATTTTCTGATTCTCCTTGGCTCTTTCCCTAGTCAGTCCCCTTCCCAGGCTTTACTACAAATAATGCCTGTTCTGGTCCTATTGAGCCGTGTCCATTCTATCTTTATATTTTCTAACAACTTTTTTTTTTTTTAAGTTGGAAGTCAGGAACTGTTTAATTTGGGCTGTTTTAATTGTTTGTAAAATATACACCACATATTTTGAGTTAGCTACTATGTTTAATGATTGATTAGGGAATTGTTGGAGGCAAAGAATGACCAGAGCCAATTTTGCCTTTTGAGTAGAGGGATGATTTATGGAAGTTAGGAAATTTCATGGGTCAGTAAACCAGGTCTTAAAGGACAGTAAACACAGGAGATTATCTTGATAAAACACAATCTTTTTGAAGCTAGGCTTTAGTAAATATTGAGAGCAGAAAACCATATTGTTTTAAATATAAGTAACAGGAAATTATCTTAATAAAATGAATTTTTTAGGCTAGTTTATATAAAATTTTACCAAGAACAGGCCAATATCTTAAGAAAACCCAATTGTTTTATCACAGAATCAATGCATTAAATGTGACTTTTAGAAAACCCTTTTAAATTTTTTCTTAATTACAACCAACTCTTTTACATATACAAAATTTCTTTCATAAGCCTTATCCTTTACAAGTAATTTGCAACTTCCACAAACTCTCTGTGACTTGCTTAACTTTCTGATTTTTTTTCTCATTTTTCTCTTCCTTATGGGATAACTCAGTCATTTGGAACAAAATCTTGCCGTATAATTTTTTTTTTCATCTAAAAGCATTTTCCTTTTTTGACTTTTTAATTAGAATACCTTCTTATGCCTATAAATATCTCCTATTATTCTTTACATTTAAAAAAATCCAGCCGGGCATGGTGGCGCATCGTATGTTTATAATCCTAGTACTTGGGAGACTGAGACAGGAGGATCCCGGTTTGCAGCCAGCCTCAGCTACTTAGTGAGGCTCTCTGCAAATTAGTGAGACCCTGTTTCAAAAATAAAGAATAAAAAATAGGGCCGGGGGTGTAGCTCGAAGGTAGAATGCCCCTGGGTTCAATCCCCAGTACCCCCCCCAAAATTAATTTAAAAAAATAAAACAATCCTCATATAAATATTTTAATTTAATTTTAATTTAGGTAAATTATCTTTCTAGGTAAGATAAAATATTTGTTTTAATAGTTGTTCATCAAAACATAGCCTAAAATTTTTTTAGCCTTATATAGAGTCACATATTAATTTGAATTTTAACTCAGTAATTTATTTTTAGTAACTTATGTTTAGTTAATGTCCAAAAGGAAGCAAACTTAAACTGTTTTACACATATGCAAATCACATTTGGTAGACTCAAATATATTGTCTTTTGTCGATGTTAAGAAGCCAAGAATATTTTATATTTAGCAATTGATATTTTAACTTATACACAAATTAGATTTTACAAGATAGACATTTATATTATTTATAATGATGTAATTTACCCATTTAATAGGTGTTTTGTACTTATCCATGAAAACCAAGATATCAAAAAGCACAGTTAGCATTTTAAGCCATCTTTACTGTAAAGGAAAATACCTAAACAAATATGGTCATTATACTTTAAACATATAATAAAAATACATACAATCCTTACATTTTAAACATACAATTAAAATAGACTGATATAATCTTGATTGGCAGCATCTTGAAAAGGAATCATGTTAATAATTTTTTTTTTTTTTTTAATTTTTTGCGGTACTGGGGATTGAACTCAGGGGCATTCTACCTCCGAGTTATACCCCCAGCCCTATTTTTTATTCTTTATTTTGAAACCGGGTCTCACTAAGTTGTGGAGTGCCTCACTAGGTAGCTGAGGCTGGCCGCGAACCCGGATCCTCCGGTCTCAGCCTCCCGAATGCTGGGATTACAAGCGTGCTCCACCACGCCCGGCTTCATGTTAATAATTTTAATAACATCATTTTCTTTTGTTTTTATCAATGAATTTAAATTTACTTAATGTTTAAGAATTTAAGTCACATGAACTGAAAGGTATTTGGATCCATTTATGTTGTTGTTATAATTGTTACTTAATTTATAAGTGCTCTTTTATCTATATAAGCCAATTTTAGTACCATTGTAGGGCGCTGATGTAACAGCCCAGGAAATCGGGTGAGAACATAACAGGTCTAAATTAGGGTAATAGGCCTAGGTTTCGGTTTCCCCCAGGTGAACAGCCCCCTCCTTTCCTAAAATAGAATGCCCCCCTCCCTTCCCGGAACAGGACAGCCCCTTCCCGTTCTGCACTAGGGTGGCCAATCAGAGAAAATTCCCCGGCTGGCCAGCTCACCATGAACCCACCCTAGGGACTAAGCCAATCCTCATCGTCCCTGTAGCTCATCCCAGCTCTGGCAAGAGGGCTCCACCAATCTCCATGCCTTTTCTTTGTTACCTTTCTCGTGGCTCGAAAAGTTTCCCAGCCTTTGTAAAACCCCTAGAAAAGGCTGAACAAAGCCAGAGCCAGGGTCTGAGCCATGATTCCACTGTTCTTGATGAGGCTCAGACCCTAACTCGAGTTAGCAATAATTCTCCTTCTTGCTTTTGCATTGCTCTGTGTGAAGTGATTGTCCTTTGGTGGGGCACCCCAGATTTGTGCATAACATTTTGGTGCGTTGGCCAGGAAATTGTCCCCCAAAGACCCTCACACGTCTCCAGAGTAGGAGTTTGTCTGGTAGGGAGGCTCGGCTTGCATAGCTGACCTCCCATCTGGCAGCTGAGAGGGCTGATTTGAGTCTGAGGGCCCAGTTAGGGATTGGCAGAGTTTTCTTCTGACACCTTAGATTAGCAATGTCTTTCTGGCATGAAACCTTGAGCCTGAAGGGGGTGGGACCTTTCTCTACTCCAAGGACCATTCTTACCTTCTATCCTATTGCTGAATAGGGTTGACCAGAGACCCCCAAGGAGCTCTGGAGTATGCACCCATGGCAGGTCTTCCCTGTGGTCCAAGGCCTCACCATTTTTGAGGAATCTCATAAAATTGGAAAGATAGAACAGTATCTGACAGATCAATGTAGGTGATTAAAATTGTTTACAGAGACAGAGGATCCCATAATAAATATGTCCCTAAGAACTGCATGCTCTAGGGAAAGGTTTTTTGTTTTGTTTTGTTTATTTTATTTTATTTATTTATTTATTTATTTATTTATTTATTTATTTATTTATTTATTTTGCTGTACTGGGAATTGAACTCAAGGGCATTCTACCTCTTTTATTCTTTTATTCTTTATTTTGAAACAGGGTCTCACTAAGTTGCGGAGGGCTTCACTAAGTAGCTGAGGATCCTCCTGTCTCATCCTCCCAAATGATGGAATTATAAGCATGTGTCACCACACCTGGCTGGGAAAAGTTTTTTTGAGATAACCTTGAGCCAATCCCTTAAAAAAAATAATTTTACTAAACTAACGGGATAAGAAATGAAACATACCTTCTAATGTTACATGGCAAATACTCTGGTCCCTTGAAAACAGTTGATAGTCTTCCCACTAGGCCACATTAAGTCATTATCATTTCTCTCATAGAAAAATAAAAATATATTTGAGGAAAATAATTATGAATCTAATTTTTAAGATTAGAACAACATTTAAAAATATTAGTCTGACTTTGAAATGGGAGAAACATTCTGAAGCAAAGACAAATAAAATAAAAGTTTAAAAATTTTATCTTTTAAATTGCATGGTGAAGATCACAAGAAAAATTGCAAAATACACCATATATTTCAATAAGCATTTGCAACATACATGGCAAAGAGCTAACATTCTTCATGAACAAACTATATTTTATAAAATAGAATAAGAAACCTAACATTAAATTGGGCAAAGTGTAAGGCAAAGGAAAGTCAGAGAGGAAGTAATGCAAATTGACAATGAGAACATGAAAAAACCTTCAACGTCATTAATAAATAGGGAGGTATAAACTAAAATCATGAAATACTTTCATCTTTTCCTATCAGACTGACAAAAAATTAAATATTGATAATATACAATTTTGAAGGTTTGGGGGAGTTAAAATTCTCAGACACTTCTGATTGGGTGAGGGGCTTACCAAATAAACCAATTATGTGCATATAAGTGTTATAGGATGATCTTGTGGGTTAGCATAAGTAAGGCCATCTTATGAGAGCAGCCATGTAATGTTCTAGGGTGGAAAATTACCACCTCACCTGTGGGTAACTGAAGCCTGGGAACAGAAGACAATCTAGGTCACCATGCCCCTCTTGAACTTCTGCCCAAACCCATATCCTGGGGTCGTTTGTTTCAAATCTATAAACTGCATAGGGGTACTTTCCACTATGCACTAGCAATCAATGTAAAGGTCACATATCCACCCCCCACTTGTGTATAAAATATCCATGATCTTGAGGCTCAGGGTCTCTGCCTGCCCCACTACTGTTTTGGGTATGGCGGGGGCCCAGATTCGAATCTGAAATAAATTTTGTTCGTAACTCCTCGCTGGTCTTCTTGTGAGTTTACTCGCTAACAATAAGAATAAATAAATTATTTTTATTTTGTTGTAGGAAAGAAAATCAAGTCTTCAATCATAAGAAGAGTCTAATTTACTACTGTAATTATATGAATTCATATAACTCTCAAATAATAAATACATTAACACTAAATCAAACACCTATCTTGAGTAACACTTTCTTTCTTAATCTCATTGTTTTATGGTTTCTTTTATAGTATATGAACATTATTCTCCTTTTATTTAGGTTTATTTTATTTAGACTTCATTTTTTGTACCAAGTATGAATTTATTTCAATTATTTATACTTTTTCTAAGTTACTTTTAAAGATTTATCTGTCCCTGATGGTATGTTTAGAGCCTTTCAAATTAGTCATGTTCGATATTTCATTCAAAGCCTGCCATTCTCTTCCAGATCGTTAATTAGAATATTAAATTTTTTAATTTCCCAAACAATGCTCCCTGAGGTGCCCATTAACACTTTTATTCTGTGAAATTTACATTATAATGAATACAATTTTAAACAATAAGCCATTTTATTTTCTATTTGGGAGAATAAAGGCCAAAATAAAAAACCTAGATAATCGTGTGTGTGTGTGTGTGTGTGTGTGTGTGTGTGTGTGTGTGTATGTGTAGTGGGAGGAAGAAAAGTCTGGTAACTACAGAGAAGATACATTAAATCTACCAAATCAGGCCTTATTTTTAAGATACTCTATAATTTGTTCAATTAGGTCAACTTTCTTAAATGTTATATTTAAAAAAAATATTTGTTTCTTTTGTCTGATTATCAGAAACAATTCCAGCTATTATAAAATCATTAAGAAGCAATAAATATAGAAATAGCATATTAAAATAAAGAAACCAGCTGGGCATGGTGGCTTATGCCTGTAATCCTAGTATTAGGGAGGCTGACGTAGGAGGATTACAGATTTGAGGTCAGCCTCAGCAACTTAGTGAGACCCTGTTTCATAAATAAACCATTAAAAGGACTGGTAGTTAGGAAGTAGAACATCCCTGGGTTCAATCCCTGGTACAAAAAAAACACAACACAACAAAACAAACAAACAAATAAAAAACTACTGCAAATCTAATTAGAAACCACCAAGTTCCTATAAATAAAATCATTTGGTTGGAAAAGTCCAAGATTAATTACTTTTTCAAAACAGTTCAAACAGTAAACCCAATATTTAAAACAAAGATAACCTATAATACAATAGTAGATATATTAAATATACACTACTCCTAGCACTGAGTCAAAATGCCCACTGTAGACTGCCTTTACAGTCCTGAGATTGGATTCTCATGGATGAAGCATGAAGTTCACTCTGTAATGACATGGGAGATACTGTGATGTTCCACAGACAATATGACTACCAATCTGCTATCAGAAACTTACTATCAATCTGCAAAACCTATCCACAGGGTGGTGCCTCTTTGGTAGTGCTGTGGTATAATATGATTTGAGAGAAGGGTAATGCAAAGTCCTTGGCTACTCTTTACTTGGTCCATTTCTCAGGGTTAGGTGACAGTAACTAATTTTGAGGGATACTGAGAGACTTTAGTGGATTTCCTTTCTTAACAATCTACTCCTATAACTGATGTGTTCATAGTGGAATTAAAAAACATCACAGGATATGTAAATAGCAGATAATTTTAAATTAACCATATGAATTCGAATGTTTTCTCAAAAGACAAGAGGAAATGAAAATCAAAACCACAATGAAATACCACCTCAAATACTATCTAGCCATAAAAATAATGAAATCCTGTCATTTTTTACAATATGGATAAAAATTGTGATCACTGTGTTAAACTAAATGAGCCAGGCACAAAAAGACAAAATCAAGATTGCCTCATCCATATGTAGAATGTAAACATATTGATCTCAGAAAAATCGAGAATAGAATCATGGTTAGCAGAGACTAGAGAGAGTGGGGGAAGGCGGATGGGGAAAAGTTGATAAATAAATAGTTTTAGTTAAATAGATGTAAGTACTGGTGTGGTACTAGACTATAAATAATGATAATCTACTCTATATCTTAACAGCTCTAAGGAAAGATCTGGATATTTTTCACCATATATAAATAATAAATATTAGAGGAAAAAGCTATGCTTAAATTGAGTAAACATTATACAATGTATACATGTATTAAAACATTACATAATACTTCATATGTGAAATTTTTGCTTTTATGTATAAGATAAAAATAAAATATAAAAGGAAATAGTTTTAACTCATAGGATTATGCCACCCTATCAGCTATTACAATTAATCTGACAGAGGCTAGAACTAAATATTCCATACAGTACTTAATTAAAGCTGCTATTAGGTGAATTCCAAGCATCATGATGAAACCAATCTGTAGTTTACCTAAAGTTATTTCCCACCCCTCAGCAACCAAGCCTCAATCTACTGTGAGTAAATCTAGAGTATCAGGAAGTCTTTCTTCCTTCCTTCCTCTTTCTTTCTCTCTCTCTCTCTCTCTCTCTCTCTCTCTCTCTCTCTCTCTCTCTCTTTCTTTCCGTACTTACTTACTTTCTCACTTACTCATTGCGGTATTAGGAATTGAACTTAGAGACACCACTGTCCTCCAGAGCTACACTCCCAGCACTTTTTCTTTTTTATTTTACTAAGTTGCCCAGTGAATTTGTGATCCTCCTGTCTCAGCTTCCTGAATCACTAGGATTAGAGGCTTGGCATATGGCAGGAGGTCACATTTGAGACAGCTCAGAGATGGTTTAAGTCTTTGCCATTATCTCATATAAAAAGGAATTTAGCTTGACCTGCTGGGCTTTGGTGTTGTCACTGATAATAATGAAGGAGTCAGTAGGTGAGCCAAAAAGAAACAGTCCTGATCAAGATATTTTGTGATCAACATTTACCCTCAGAAACTCATAACCTAAAAGGACAGAATTCTGGGATTTGTTGTAAAATTCAGTATCACCAAAAAGTGGCAGATTATATGGTCATGTATGGTTTAAAGAAGGGAAGAATAATTTAGGACCAGTCTTGTGCACAACATTTTTCTGTTCTTCGAGGCATGGACAGGTTACAAATACAGCATCAGGTGAGACTGGCAAATGTAGTTGCAGCTTGATGTAGGCAATAGTGTTTCCATCCTCTTTTTAAATTCTATAGTCTGCTGCCAAGCACTAGGATTGTTTCTTTCTGCTACCATGAAATTGATGTGTCTCGTTTTTGTACTAATAATTTCATTTTGTATTTTGGATTCTCTATTTTCATTTTTTGTTTGGTTAGGCTACTTGAGAAGGGATCTAGATCACCTCTCTGCATGAGCAGTCCTGAAGAAAAGTATCTCCTCTGATTCCTTATGAATATTTACAGTAAAAGCATATAACACACATCAATACCATTCTTAGGCAATTACATACTGAATTGAGTGAGAAGCCCACATTCACTCATCTGTTGCATTCAGACATTACTTTTTTTCTAGTAAGAACATAGACTGCACTTGTGACAAAGTGCTGAAATAGGTGCCAAGACATTGTGCTATTTCCTGGTTTAGTAAGGTGAAGGCATATGGGGAGGGGTTCAGGGACAAGGCTTGTTTGGTGGAGTAAGGGATTAACCTGAGAAAGATGGCTGGGAGCTTGGAAGTCTTTATATTTTGTTTGCCCATAGGTGAGTGCCAATTGCTCCCTGCAGGTGAGACTTCTAATACTTTCAAATACCTGGCTCACAGGTCTTTCTTTTAAACCCTTTCCCCCTAGATAAGGTATCTCTTTTGCAAACTGCAGTGTCAACCCTGTACCTCTGGTGGCTGTCTGATTACACAGAGCCTGTAAATGTCTTTGGATTTTGTCCAATGCAAAGATGAAAGTGAAGGATGCTTTGATTATTGCATTACAATTTAATACCATTGAGATATTCATGATCCTAGCCCACAGATATATTGCCTTACAAAAAAAACTGCTCTGGGTAACACTCTAGGTAGAGGAACTTTCAATTCTCAATGAAAATTAGGCTAGCAATTTCTAATGTAATGTATTTTGTAATTATTAGAAATTATTATTTCTGCACTAAATATTTAGCCAAAGTCTACCAAACATTCTCATCTCTTATCCTTTCTGAGAGTTTAGTTCCTAGTCTTGTTGAAGAAACACTGCCTAGACATTAAGATGGAAGATATGTCTAGGGAGACAGGCTAAGATGTGTTCTAGAAGTTGTTGAATACTGTATGATATTGGGTTGAATCCTTTAAGCAATGAGTAAACACAGAAAGATTATGTTAGATGATAAGCAAAACTATGTTAGATGTTAAATTTATATTCAATTAAGAACATTCTGACAATGTTCTTCAAGCAAGAGAAAAGCTAGAACAGAGTAATCCTCTTTAGTTTCCACTGCAATATTCCTGAACAGTTACTTTTAGAGCTTAGTCCAAGCACATAGCTGTACAAATATGAAAAATATTTTTTTATGGAATAAATGTAAAGAACAACAAACAGGGCAAAGTACCTGTTACTGGCACAGGGAGGGAAGGCAAGCAGAAGCAGTGTGACAGGAGCCTGGGTTCCTCCAAGGAGGGCAGAGCCATTAGAGGCTCGAGGATGTAGATGAGAAACAAATGTGGGGATGAACAGATGTTATAGTTTGGATTTAAAATGTCACCCAGACCTCATGGCATAGACAAGGCAGAGCTGGAGGCAGACATGTTTGAAGGTAGGGCACAGCTGGAGGCAGGTCTCTGGGAGTATCCCTCACCGTCCTCCCTGAGGAAGTGCAGCTGCTGCACAAGCCAGATCCAAAATGGACTATGACCTCTGAACATCTCCAGATTTTTAAAAAAATAAAACCCTCTGCTTCTAAGTGTTGTGTGCAGGTGTTTAGATTACAGTAGTGACAATGCTGACTGACACATGGATATAATGCTTTCTGCTTGGAATATGCAGAATCTGACATTTCTGAGCAAGCTTAAGAGGAAATGCCATTTGTAGAGTGAATGCATAATTTGTCTACCATTGAAGTGAGTGTACTTTAGAGTGAAAGTAACACTTATGCATAGTTAGTTATTAATAGCAATTGGCATAGTCTCAGATGATCCCAGGCCAGTCAGGAAATATTGTCACCCCATTTGTTGGATAATATATGACAGTTGATATCAGGAGAGAGATTAGACTTGACATTTTCAATTATAGGAATCAATGTTAACAGCTTCAGAAAAATGTGTGGCAATATAGTTGTGTTGTATTTCTCCTTAATTACAGCAACTGATAGCCTGCTTCACAGTGAGCAAAGAGCTTTTTTGTATATTACCTGAATCATAACTTAAACTGACAAGTCAGGTCAGAGCGAAGTGCTGCCCTGCCCTGGTGAAATATATCTGATTGGCCTCTTTTCCTTTATAATATTTAGTACTGTTTGTATTTTGAAAAACACAATAAACTCCTTGGAGAATTTTCCTGTAACATGGGTAACTATATATCACACCAAATTCAGTATCTAGACCTTAAAAACATTCAGTATTGAATAAATTAATAAATACAATTTCCCCCATGAAAAAGCTATCATTTTGGATGCTGTCAGTATGCAAATTATATACTTGAATCTCAAGAAAATGTTTTTGTCCATGCGATTATATCTTTGATTCTACTTCCTGAGATGTGCATTTCTCTGAAAGACAAAGAACAAAGATTTAGAGAACAAAAGCAGTAAGAAACATAAACCTAGATTGTATCATGGGATTACAGAAAATTTAAAAATTAACACATATGTAAGAATCCTTGGAGGCCGGGCGTGGTGGCACACACTTGTAATCCCAGCATTCGGGAGGCTGAGACCGGAGGATCCGGGTTCGAGGTCAGCCTCAGCTACCTAGTGAGGCACTCCACAACTTAGCAAGACCCGGTTTCAAAATAAAGAATAAAAAATAGGGCTGGGGGTATAGCTCAGAGGTAGAATGCCCCTGAGTTCAATCTCCCCCCCCCCAAAAAAAAAGAATCACTGGAAAATTGAGAGAATAATCTCATATTTGAACATCCTAAGTCTACTTCTTAGAAACAAATAAAATGAAAAAGTTATGCCTGGCCCTAAGATTGCTGTAGCACAAATTTGACAAGAAAATGTGTCTATTTTTCTATGATTAATTTAAACTTTTCTAAAAATTCACTATCCAGATGCTCAATAGAGAGACTTGAGATTCCAAAGGAACAATAGTTCAATGTTTTATGGTTTAAATAGTAATTTAGTAAATGCTTATTTAATTCCCTCTTTCCCTCCTCTTCGAATCCAAGATCCTGTATGGAAAAACTTCAGTTGCTTAGCTTTTTTCTATGCTAATCCTGCTATGGAATCAGGACCTTGGATGTAAGTATAAGTATTGCTGCTCTCTGTGTCCTTGCTGATGATGGTTTTCTTTGTCCTCCAATCTAGGTTCTGTCTGCAGACTTATGATGCTTAAGTCTTCTGAGAGTGTACTTATGACCTGTTCTCTGTTTGTTCTATATCTTGTGACTTCTTCTGCTGACTTAAATCCACTTTGACTTCTCCTGACACCTCATTCCCCCTGGAAATATCTCTGAAATATTGTCTTTTGCCCCATTTCTCCTTTTTAACATTTGAGTCTTGCCATACTGACCTAACTCAAGACTCAATAAGGTTGTATATCCTTCCACATTGTTGCACAAAATTTGTGGGTACATCTGATTATCTTCTTTATAATGTGGGAATGAAAGGGGATTCATAGGTCCTAAATATAAGTCTCAGTAGCCTTTATAGCTACAAATTCTACTTTGATAAGCCTGTTGACATAAATCACGCTGGAAAAGTCTACTATTTCTCAAAGACCCAGATTAAAAAACAAAACTTTGTGCTCTAATTTGCTTCACCATTCAGAGACATGGAGTTGAAGGTGAACAATAAATGGAGAAATCATAGTACACACTTGTCACCACCTTCTCCTTCTCACAATCCACTCACAAGTGAAGTATTATAGTCCCCATAGACCTCACAGAGACAAGACAGCCATGTTAGAGGTGAGGTTTAGTTGCTGAAAAGGGGTTCCTAGGAGTGTGACCTTAGGGATTATATATGGTCCCTCCTCCTCTTGCACTCTCTCTTGGTTTCCGTCTCCATGATGTGAGAGCAGAGTCCTTACCTTCATGTTTTCTCTGCCTCCTGCCTCCATGCTCTGAGCTCAGTAGACTTTGCCCAGTCTAACATGGACTGAGCTCCTGAAAACTCCAGAACTCTGAGCAAATAAATTCTCCTTTTTCTAAATTTTTGTGGTCAGGAGTCTGGGATTACAGCAGTGAGAATGCTGTCTGAAATATGAAGTAAATAGGCTCCTTCTTATAGATGCAACATCCTCCTTAAAGATGGTACATCCTCCTTAGGGATAGGATGTCTTCTTTAGAGATGAGACTCTTTCTTATAGATGGGACATCCTCATTATAAATGGGATGTCCGCCTTAGAGATGGGACGTCCTCCTTAGAGATAGGAGGTACTCCTTAGAGATGGGGCTTCCTCCTTATAGATGGGACATCCTCCTTAGAGATGTGATGTCCTCCTGAGAGATGGGACGTCCTCCTTAGAGATAGGGGGTACTCCTTAGAGATGGGGCTTCCTCCTTAGAGATGGGACATCCTCCTTAGAGATTGGACGTCCTCCTCAGAGATGGAACATCTTCCTTAGAGATGGGACGTCTTCCTCTGTCAATCCTGAAAGTGATTTTCCCATTCATAATCCCCTTTATTTCATTGATTTGTCTACCATACGCCAGAACTCTTTTAAAAACTTAACTAAAATTAACTAATTCAATTCTCATAACAATCCACAAGGTGAGTACTATTATTGACTTCACTTTATAGATAAAGGATATCTATATCCTGGCACAGCCAAAATTTGGACCAGTATGATCTAGCTCATATCTTAGCTTAATTGCTAAGCTATACTTCTTTTATTTTAGAAGGTTGGAAGGAATAACTGAAAAAAAATCATGAATTGCACATGAATAGAATGTTCATTAATTTGATATTTTCAAAATACTATTGAAGCTCCTTTGTAAGTTATGAAAATGAGTGAGAAGATCTAGGAAGACTCTATAAGTCCTGAATATGGTGAGATATGAAATAGAGAAAAAATGCAAAGTTAATCTCAGAAAGTCAAGAGTCATATGTTTTCTCTCATATGTGGAAGCTAGAGAGAATAATAGGGAAAAAAAGGACCTCAGATAAATGAGGAGAGAGACCAAGTAGTATGGTAGAAGGGGTTTGGAGTGGGATATGGAGTAGAGAGGGGAAAGGATATTTGATGAAAGAAATGGTTCACATAATGCTATGTCCATATATGAAGGCATCACTACCTCTCATTTCACTAACATGTACCTGTACAGGGGGAGGGGACCCAGAGGGGTACACACCAGGTGCAGTGTGTGGGTATCACTTTAAATCTCACTATAACATATAATTACAATGTACCAATAAAAGTATACTAAAAATAAGTATTGAAAGTTCAAATAGGAAAAAAGAATAGTGAGAAAATTACTTTGGAAGTAGTCCTTGGGCATAATAATAGAAAGGCGCACTAGTGTCTTCATAAATAAACAGAAGTTGGAATCTAAGCCTTCTATGTTGGACATTTTTATCCCTTACATTACTTATAATCTTTTTCTTATGAATTCTGCTTTTAATCTGATATATAACATTTTAAGTGATCTCGCCTGTTTGTATTTTTTTTAGTGATTGCTCAGTGTTTATATGATAAAATATAGAGATAGGTCCAACAGAAGCAACAGAAAAACATCACTTAATGATTGAGTTCTTGCCTAACACCTAGGCTTGTATTTCTATTTTTTGGCCCCACTTTACTATATTTTTTGAAAATGTGAAATTGAATTATTGGTATTTTTAAAACATAATTTAATTCTCTTAAATTTAAGGACTTTGTACAAAATGATCCTTCTACTTGGCTGGCATCTTGGTGAATTCTCTTGGCCTTTCTTCTTCCCTCATTATATGCAAAAAATTGTGTCTTTTATCAAGATCTATTGTTCTTCAGGCATCTTTTCTGTCAAACCTATCTTGACTTCCAGAGAAAGTTTTTGCCACCACTTTTTGACAATGAAAGTGTGTACTATTTATAGTTCCACTAGGACAAGACATAAACACCAAGTCCACACTGGTTTGTGAGACCTACTTGCTAAATTTTAAAGAGTTTCGAAAGCTAGTTGTTAAGTCATCAGTACTTTGAAATGGATCATGGAGGGAATATTTAGAACATGGGAATCTACAAACCCAACACATTAATTTGCTTTTGCTTTGTTTTTCTGGAGAGATGCTTTACTAGTACATCTCTGAAAAGAACACTTACATTCATTTTTATTCAAATATGAATAGAAATGCTAAAATGCTGGGCATAATTAGACTACATTAGGCAAGGAATTAAGACAATGACATTCTTCATATTTTTACCCATCGTATAGGAATAACTTTCATTGTTCTAAAAAATGTTTCCTAGGCAAAACATATCTGTATTCTGAAGAAATAGGTCTCTGTTTACATACACCATCATCAGCAAACAGCATAGCTACAGAGCTGTGAAAATTGCAGACCTTTACAACTCAGCCTTTGATTAATGATTTAATTAAAGTGGGATTAATATAAATCTGTCAAAAAGAAAGAATGCTAGTGAAAGTAGAAAATATTCTGGCAATCTTCCATTCTGGCAGTCATTGTAGAAGGTGATGATAACAGAGTGACAGAATTACTGATCTAAAACTTGAAGATCAGAAGGAAAGGCTGACTGTTTTTCAAACTCTGCAAGAAGAAATTGAGAAGCAAAGAGATAATTTGAATTACTACAACATTAGGGGAAATTTTTCTCAGTTCCTGGTAAGGGGCAAAGTTGACTTCTCTTAAATTTCTTTTAAACTTTATATACTCTATGAATCTTAGAGCTAATCTTATTTTGCTTTTGCAGAGAGATCAGATCTGTATTTGTGGCCTAAATGACATATATATATATATATATATATATATATATATATATATATATATATATATCCATGTATGCTTGCATATGGGTGCTAATCTAAGTCTTACATATGCTTTTCTATCTTTATTTTTCATTCATCTCATTTTTTAACCTATTATACCTTATGCAGTTTTGTCTATGTGTTTTTTCCTCTTGTAAGTAAATTAAGTTAGGCTATCTCAATTATACATATTAGCAAAGACAAGCCTTTTTTGTAGTACTCAGGATTGAATGCAGGGTCGTTCTATCTCAGAGGCATACCCTTAAATCTATTTTATTTTAAAACAAGATCTCATTAAGTTGCTGAGGGCCTTGCTAAGTAGCTGAGGCTGGCCTCAAACCT
Organism: Graphiurus murinus; assembly: GCA_004027655.1. Taxonomy (NCBI): domain Eukaryota; kingdom Metazoa; phylum Chordata; class Mammalia; order Rodentia; family Gliridae; genus Graphiurus; species Graphiurus murinus. The sequence continues at coordinate 41,861 of PVLC010004868.1, read as the reverse complement.
GTGATCCTCTTGCTTAAGCATCCCAAATACTGGGATTTCAGGTATAAACCACAATGTCCAGGTTTAATAAGCCTTTAAACATTTTAAAAAGGAAATAGCATGCATGTCTTAATTTTAAAAGGCATACCTTTTGCTTATGTAATATATATATATATGCACACACATATATCTTTAATTTCCTCACACTCAAAAAATAAACTGCCTTAATATCAGATACAATATTATATGATTGGACATTTATTCCTCTGAAAAACAATGCAATTCCAATATTGATATGGTATAAATAAAATGTGACATTTGAGAGTCTATGAAAAGCAATGGTTTAACATTAATATAATATTTAATATATATTGTGGAGAAACAGTTCCTAGCCTTGAATGCAGGCTGTGGAGAAACATTTCCCAGCCTTGAATGCAGGCTCTATCTGAGACATAAATGAGGATAGATACTATGTTTGCTGAGAAGCTTGGAAAACCAAGTGTGAGAAAGAGCAAACTCTTTCTCCAGCTACGTAGTGCTGCCGGAATTTATTCTCATGATAAGGAAGCAAGCTTCTTGGCATGGCAACTGGTAAACTGTGTTCTTGATTACTAACAGTTTGAGTACAGACTAGCCTGGGAAAAGAACAAGAAGATTTATTACAAGAAGACTTAAAACAAAGGGGGTTTATAAATTTAAATATTATTGCACTTCTACCTTAACTACACAGAAAAGCTTGTAACACAAAATATCTTATGACTTTATGAAAGAAAGCCTGTCTATTGTTCTTCTGCCTATAAGTATCATGCTGAAGCTTTCAGTAAACATGCAGTTGCTGAACCTGTCGTGCTCTGCATCCCCTGCGTCCCGTGGACCCTTGCCCAGGGAACCCAACGCACTAGACATTGACAATATATGAATTTAATATGTATATGCAACTAAAGTAAATATCAGTAGGTTTTGGTTTATATCATTCACATATATTTAAGCTAGCTAGAATTTCTTTTTCTCCTCCTTGTACTATAATTGATATTTTTGTACAATTAGAGAATTTGGAATAACTTATAGGAAATGTCAAAGTAAAGAAATCCGGTGGGGAATCAAAAGTAAAGAGGATAAGAACACACAGAGACATAAATTCTAATATTTCCAAAGCACATTTTGTCAGTTTCTCATTTACAGAAATCAGGCTGTTGCAATAAGAAAGAAAGAACTCCTAAGCATTGGCTAGATTTTGATAAAAACCTAGTCTCTTTTATAATGAACCTCAAAGAGCCTTTTTAAATTCAACAATTACTGTACATTAAAGGTGTATTTAAGTTTAAATGTGACATAGTTTAGGACAGACTTCTAATTATTCCCCTGGATTCAGAGTCAACCCCCCAACAGTCAGCATATTTCAGGCTTGTGTGGTTCTCTCCAATGATGCTTTCTTTTATTTTAGATGATGTAGAAGTCCAATTCCAAATTCAGAAAAACAAAACAAAATGAAACAAAACTATAGGTTCCTTTTATATCTCCTTAAAAGCATATATCCTTTATAGAAGAAAAACAAGATTGTTTATTATGTGAAATAGACCAATAAATTTTATTTTGGCTGTTTAGCAGGTAAAATATTGGAATCTGGGCAAATTTGTGAAAAGAATACAAAGCCAACTTTGTTATCTTTTATTCTCTGTATATTCCATTATAGAGATGGCAAAATATCCCGCTTTAGCTCTTCATTTAGGTCCATATTGTTATTACCATTTTCCAGTGGGATACAAAGTATGAAGAAGAGCCCAGTGGGATAAATGACAGAGCTAGAACTAATTCAGTCAATTTAGTACAATATTTTTTCTTAACAAATATTTTTTATACAAAGAGATGTGATGAATGTGGCAAATACATGGATAAATAAAATTATGCTATACAATAGGTAGAATAAAAGGTCAAAGAGGCAAGACATCTTTCTTTCTTTGAGATGGCTGTTTTGAAAAACTAATCCTGATTGAGATAAAAGACAATTTAAAGTACATCATTAGGAGTATTGGAAAGTTAGACAAGCTATGTGTCTACATGTCTCTAGACCAATAAGATCATATTTCAGATGGAAAGATGGTTAAATAGTTGATGGATGGGTAGATAGAAATATACACATACATATAGAGAAATATATAGTTATATAAATTATAGGTCTTTGAAATGTCAGTCTGAACCCTGTTGAAAGATATATTATGCGACTTCATGTTGAATATGTTTCTTGACACATTTATGTCATTTAGCATTTCTATAAACATAACTTGCTAAATGTATATGAATACTTCAGTGATTATATGATTATAAAATGGTATTTATGAATTTTATTTATGCTTATTTATGAATAAATAAGTAGTGTGTTAGGAAACACAGTCTCACTCTTCCTAGGACTCAGTGACACATACAGATGACTGATATGAAAACAGATTTGTTAGGAGATTTTAAATATACTTCTTTTTATACAATGTTCTAAGATAAGAGTTTGCAGAGAAGTCTTTCCATTTATTATCAAATTAAAGTACTAAACATGTAAATGGGAAAAGTTGCTTATTTTCATCCATCTGACAAAATAATGAGGAATCTTTCTTTTCAAATGGAAATTTATTTTTGAAACATTGTGTAATATATAACAATGCATTTTTAACTTAAACTTTCTAATTCAGATTCTTCATACAGTTACATAATATTTTAAAAGAAGAACAGGTATTTAGATAAAGAAATTGAGAAAGGTAGAGGATATGATAATTTTTCAAACTATAGACAGTGTTCAAGTCTTCCATACAAGTGCCAAACTTAGCATAAATTTAAAATAGATAGATTGTAATGAAAAAATATCAATCTAAAATCTAAAAGGAAAGATTGTGACTATAGAGATTCAGGTTAACTAATGTGAAAACATGAAAAAGAGAACAAAGGAATCTACATACTTTTGGAGAATAGGAAGAAGCTATCAAAAAATATAGGTCCTCAATACTATTTTGAACCTATCCTTCAGCCTTATCGCTGTGTTATTTGCAGGCACCAATAGGCATCTGCCCTGAGAATAGATTATTAGCACTTTCTGCCTACTTAATAGATAATAGAAGTGGTGTTTTAGACCCACTCATGGTATAAAGTACAGACAGGAATGAAATAGAACAAGAGAAAAAGCAAGGCTCATGAAATAAAATAAATGTCTTCCTTTTGAGAGCCCATGTTCACTTATTTCTGGCTCTATGATACATAAATATTACTAATAATATTTTAATAGTAGCTACCATTGTCATTTGGAAGAACCACTTATGGTAAACATGTTTTAATATCCCTGTTAAAATGTGGTCTAATAACATAAGTGACATATCACATACAAAATTCAAGGCAAACTTTTTTCCTGTATTAAAAAAATGCTTTTGCCCAACCTACATTGCAATTCTATGACAACTCTCTGGGTCTTTAATGAATGAAAAAGAAAAGTTTACAAAGATCAGCAAATGTGATTTGGTGGTCACTGAGTCAGTAAATGAAGATGTTATCTTGTTCAGATTTTCTTCTTCTTACTCACTTTTCCCTTAATGAGAACAAGACCTCCTGAAACCAATGGGTTTCATTCATATATATATATATATGAATTCATATGATATATATAGAGAGACATATATATATATATATATATATATATATATATATATATATATATGTCTATTCTCATCTTAATCAGCTAGGATCTATTATTTCTTCTGTCTTGTTGAAAGCTGGTGCTAAGAACAAGAAATTCCTATACTCTTCTAGGAAAAATAGCCACAAATTTCCTTATAAACATTTATGTAGAAATGTCATTTATAAATTATCCTTAAGATTCAATGGACTCCGGATTTTCTGAAATTTTAACCCTGAGTCAAGGATTTATGAAACAGTTGAAAGTTCTATCAAAGTAATCATCCAACTGGTCCAAGTTTATTTAGTTATATTTTTGCTGCTCTATATCCTTTCCACAAAATATACTGACCAAATATTTTATTTGGTTGCTCTGTGTAGATACTGTTTACATTTGTACTCTCTCTACTAAGGTATGGATTAACCTCATTCAACCTCATGATCTTTTTTACTGAAATTATCTACTTGGAAGTGTTGGAGTATGTATGCTAAATAGCTTATAATATTTGCTTATTTCTTTGTAAAAGAAAAAAAAAAGTGTACCAGAAAATACAATTATAGCTCACATATCAGGACATTAGTCATCTGCCAACATCAGATTTTCAGAACATTGTTCAGATCTCAAAGAAGTTTCTTAGAATCACAATGCTTTTGCCCAAGTTCATGTTCCTTATGCCCGTCTCAGGCTTAGTGATTTTTCAACAACAACAAGCAAAACAAATAAACAAAAACACATAATTTCTACCAAGATTTTAGAAGCTGTAACTGTAAGTAAATTTTTGAGAAAGGCACAGCAACAAAGTAAGTTAAATTTCACAGCCAGAAATTGGAAGAAGAAATAAATACATAAAGCTGTATGCAGAGAGACTATCATGAAATGCTGTTTGAAATGACCTTGAGAAAATATTGTTACATTCAGTGACCTGTGATTGGGCTCATAAAGAAATAAAATATGCTTAGTCTTACTTCCATACAAAATATTTTATACTAAAAACAACTGCTTTGGTGCTCAAAGAAATAAATCCTGGAGTTCAATAGCATAGATCATTGATTTTCAAAATTTAATATGCATTCAAATCATCTTAGGATCTTGTGACAGTGTGGATTCTTGCTTAATAGGCCACGGGTGTGGGCATGATTCTATATTTCTAACACTCTCCTATTAATGCTAATAGTTTTTCTAGCAATGGTATAAGAATGTATTAATGTTTGACAAAATCAGACAAATTAGATGTTGTTGGAATATTTGATCTCAAATATTTTAGAAATCTGAAATAAAAACATACTAGTCATATAAGTTGGCAAGTTTATGTTAATATACTCCATTCATTTTGGAAATAAGGAATAGTATTACAGTAAACTATTTTTAAAATGCTAAACATGTAAAAAGTGTATAAATAATAATGTGTTATTTAATCTTCAACCATACAGTAAGCATGCATGAGGGAATCTAATCAAAATCTGAAATTGGTCAATGCTGTGCAAAATTTGAAGTGAGTTACAACTATATCATACTAAGTCATATTCAATAGAATTCTGAATTCTCTTAAACTATATTATTTCATTCTTTCTACATCTGGAGGGCATGTAACACACAATGCAAAATTTTTTTTCTTAAGGATATTTTGCTTTAATTTGTTTAATGATAAAACACTGTGCTTTGTTCAGTGGTGAAAAATGTAGACTGTATTCTTTGACAAAAAATGCCCAGACAATGATTTTCTGGCTCTGGACTATAGGCACATAAATATGTTCATTAAAATACTCTATAAACAAGCTGGAGCTGGGAGCAGTTAGATACCATAATATGTTTGAAGTTATGGATTTACAGCCTTTATAGGCATTTCACACATTATATAAATTTGTGACCCTGCCAAGTTAATTTTTGCTGAGTTTATAAAATATTCAATTAACGGATAGTAATGTGAAACTTCTCTGATGTTACCACATCTTCCACACTGAAACTGTGGTTCAGTGTATCATTGCCTGTTTGACCCTTTTCCACTACTCAGTAAGCTTTTGCTGAGGGTGAGAGATTTCTGTGCTGCTCCAAACAATTATTTGATTTCAAGTGGCTAAACTAAATTTTCTACAATGATTGATATGGATAGAGTATATGTAGGGGAGGCACCAGGTAAAATTGTAAATTATATTTTTAAAAAGGTATGACCTCAAGTGTTCCAATGTTTCTTCAAAAGTCACCGTATGTGTGTATACATATATGCATATATGTATACATATATACACATATATGTAAAAATCTGTAAAGCTTTGTAATGAATAATAAAGTAAGCTTATGATTGAAAATAACTTATAGATGATTCCTACATTTACTGCTACTTTTCAAATCTATCTTTCATTTTAAAATACCAGGACAGTAGAGACAACAATTGCATAAATCTGGCACCTATTAAAATCCTCTAATATTTTTCCCCATTTACCAATGGAAAATAAAATTACATGTACTGAAAAAAAATGTGTTGTGGAGTCAGAAATAAATCTTAATATATGCTAATAAAAATATAAATTGATTACTTAGTAAATTATTTCTTATTTATTAAAATAAAAAATAATTCAAGACCCAACAAAACAGCTACATGTTTAAATGGTACGTTATTTAGTGAATTGAGTCTGTCCATAAAAGATTTTCTAGGGAAAAAAAAAAACAATTAATTGATACATACATATGTGAGTGCAAATCTTTTTTTTTTAAATTTTAAAGCATATTGTTCAAAGTTTTATCTTGTGTGCACGTTATAAATTCCATACGTTGTTTTCTCAGTGACAATAAAAAGCACAGCTCATTAAAAACTGAAGTAAAAATTAAAATAACTTGTAAAAAAGTCAGTCACAGTTTTGTCATTGGTATATGGAGGCTGTTCCAGGGGCCCATCCAGAGCTCTTCGTCATCTGACTGAGTGTGGTCACTGTGGAATTCCAAGGTCTCCTTGAGGTTCCTATTGTCAACCATGGACTCTTGTTCAACTGTGCTTTTCATCCTGTTCCCCAAGGGCTTCGCTGCTGGACTGTCAGTAACCACAGGGCAGGCGGCAAATGTGACAAGAGTTGGTCTCTTGTTTATTTTCTCAGTAGAAAACGGCCCCTTTGATAATGCATTCAGGGGAATATTCTCCTCATGTGTCACTGCCAACTTGTCTAATTTCTTGAAGTGCCTCCCCAGATGGACAGGAGAAGGCACTTTTAAGTTATCCGTGAGGCAGGCCCTGTAGGTTCTCACCACAGAACCATTCTGTGCGATGTATATGTTGCCATTGATGTTACCCTGGACATTAGCACTGTGGAGACGGTTTCTCTGACACTCAGGAGCGCTATCTTCTCCAGTTGAACTAGTTTCATATTCCCGGTCAACAACTAACTTGATCATTCTTTTTCTTGCCCACTGACAAAATAAAGAAAACAGTGTCAGTCATTATAAAATGAATGAAAAAGACAAAGTATACAATGCCTGTGAAATTCAAAACGATGTTATTTAGAAACCTATCAAAGGTAAGAAGGACCAAGGAAGCAATTCTTTATTCACATGGGTTTCTTTCCGCCAATTCTTTACTGGCTTCAGAGCTTAGTGTATTTGAATAAAGTGCTGTTGAGTTAGGAAGTAGACAATTCCAAGAGTTTCTTTTAGATCAAATTACTATTCTACAGGAAAAGAAAATTTTATTATTTTGTATTTAATTAAGGATCCGACCCATTGTTTTACAGCTGCTATACTGTTCAGGAAAGTTAAGTTAAAAGCAATGAACAGCATTAGTATATTAGGTTTATATTAATGCTTCTATCCCCAATGTTTTAGAAATATTTTCAGATTCAAAGGTTTCTAATTAATTCATTTTAGGCAAAACTTTTCGTATCTTTGATGCGTTTATTCACTTCAAGTGAATGAACTTAGGAATCATCCCATTCAGGTTCCTGTTAACTTAAAACCTCTTCCTAACCTGTATAATTTGCTTAGTAGTACACAAAACTGAAAGCTAGTCATTGTACACTTTCCTTTTGTAAGCAACTGGAACACAATGGACATTTCCACAAGTCCATTTTTCTTTTACTCATTGACATTAGCAATGGCAAGGAGCAAAGGTTGAAATGTACTATTCCTTAACGTCCCACTACATCTTTCAGATAGGTGACCAACATTTTGCACTGAGGAAGCTATGTTTTGTGATTCCAGATACATGGTTCAAGACTACTGTTTACTTACCCAAGGACAGAAAATGCTATAACTTTCACAATCATTTTTCAAACAACCCACTTAACTCATATCCACATCAGGAATTAATGGTAATAATTTTTTACTATAAAGATTTTGTATCAATTAATTTCTAACATTTGAAAGTGGCAGACATGAACCTATTTAAAGATTTATGATATCTTTGATAATTTTGCCAAGTGAAATGTATATGCATGCAAATACAATCTACTAGTGATCTTATTTGTTGCAGCTTGCCCTAGTATTTGTTTGCAAGGTTGACGTCCACCATCATATATATTTACTATATAGATGCGTATATATACGCATATGTATATATTCCATTTCCAATAGATATCTCTGATAATACGTAATGTCAAATCTCATAATAAAAGTCCTGCTGCATAACAGCAGACATCCACTAGCTGATTCCATGTGCTCCTATTCACTAGTATAGGAATGACTATTGGGTTCTAATCTAGCATATTCTAATGCACAACTCTATTTGGATAGCATGTATTCCTTTTCTGGCATGCTTCTGATCTTAAGTCAACTCAAAATCACAGTCAATTGCCTCCCCTTGAAAAGTCACTTCAGAGAGCACACAGAAGAAGCACACTAGAGGAGAGCACGCTCACTGCAAACCTCCCACCTACTGTGATCTCTTTCAAAGCGCTGTGTTATAAGCTTCAGAGTTGGCTCCCGGAGACTTCTTTTGGCTTGCATTCTTGCTTCTGTCATAGTCTGGCACCTGAAAACCCCAGGGAACTCCAGACTGACTTTCACTGCTACTGCTGCTACTGCCTAGTTCTGATTCCTCCTCACTCTCCATGCCTGCCTCCACCGAAGCTGACTCCATACTGCCCTCCTCTGCGGCAGCCTGGGCCTCCACGTCGGTGGGTTCTTCCCCGGGGGCCAGCTCGCTTTCCTCTCCTTCTGGCTGTTCGTCTTCTTCTTCCGCTGTAGGCTCTTCTGGCTCTTCAGGTGGCTCGCCTTTTTTGCCTTTGACTTCCTTGACCTCCTCCAAAATTGGCCTTCTTCTTGCGAGCACAATGTTTTTCCTTGCCTTTTCTCCTTCTGACTCGGTGGACTCGGATTCTTCGGATTCAGGAGTGGAACTCTCCTCCGCCTCCTCCGAGGGGGTCTCTGACTCCGATTCCTCTTCTGTGGTCTCAGACTCGCTGAACTCCGACTCTTCCTCGCTGTATTCGGTGTAGTCGCTGGAGGACTCCTCCTCGGATTCCACTGTGCTTTCCGTGGCTTCCTCTTGGTCCAGAGTTAGTTTCAGGTAATCTTTATCTTCTTCCTCAAGGCGTCTTTGCCACTCCTCCCCCTCCAAGTCAAGGCCTCCCCTCTTATCAGCTAGTCCTCTAACTTTCTTAAAAATCATCGGGAATATCCTGGCCCTCTTCCAGGTGGTGTATGTGGGCTCAGCAGCGGGCGGCTTTTCAATAGTTACAGCTACTTCTTCCTCCTCACTAGGCTCTCTAATTTCAACTTTGGGTTTTATAATTTTCTTTGGCTTTTCCTGAAAAGTGTGAAAATGCAATTGAAGTGTCAGCGTTGGGGACAGTTATGCTATGATTTTGTCCCACACAAGTTAAGCAGAAATGAATCTGCAGGGAAATAACTTCATGCACGCCATAACTAGTTTTAGAAAACAGTCACAAAACTATTTACTGCATATAGACAGATGATTAAAAGAAACAAATTATTTTATTTTAGCTTTAATTTATAATACCAAAATCATTTTTCTCATTTAGTTTCTCTTATATTTTAGATAATAAAAGGAAATAGTCATTTCCTTTCGCCCCTTCTATACCAATTTTGGTGAATAGCTTTATGCAATTCCTTTAGGTAAAATCTAAAAGATTTTTTAAAAATGATGAAAATACGTTAGTTTATCTGAAAGCTTATGTGAAACTATTTTCTCAAAATCTGAACAGATTACAGCTATAGTGACTTTTTTGGGGGGGTGGGGTAATAAATTTGTCAAATACTGCAACCAAAATATAGCAATTCGGTAGACATTTTTCACATTAACTTAAACATGAATGATATAACTTCTTTGACAATATTAGTGGAAATATTTTATTTTTCTCTGATAATTAAAATATGGAGACTATTTTTCAGGATTTTTAGGTATGTTTGATAGTTCAGAAACAAAAGCTGCCTTTGCATTACATAATTTTCATATATTTGATTATAATACTATGTTCGTGGAGCAATAGCCACAATTTTAGAGAACATAAATTTTATTATAGCTTCTTCTGTAGGCTTAAAATATTATAGAAAGGAATAAATTAAACTATTAAAATTAATTTTTCTCCATAGATATGGCAATAAATTAGCTAGCACTGTTAAATTTCTATAGAAATCAAGTACTAAACAAAAAATATTCCTTTACACTTGAAATATTCTATATTATACTAGTTGAAGAGCGACGTTCCCTCACATAATAAAGTTATAATTACCTCTTCTTCCTCATATTCCTCCTCAGCTTCACCAACCACCTCGCCGTACTCCTCCTGGCCAGCAGGTGGCAGCAATCGCCGACGACTTCCATACTGAGGCATTTCATACCTGCAACGCAAACTCACAGCTTTAAACACTTTTTACATGTAGTCTGTGTAGAATCTACCATGAATGATCTCTGCTTTCTTCTTTTTCTTCATCATTTAGCCAACATGTATTTATACAGCATCTATTAGGCTCCTTGTAAACTAGTAATTAGTAAATTAGTAAAAACTACAGGGAAGAACCTGATGACCAAAGAATTTTGCCATAGTGGTGCCCTGGAATAGCAATAGAGTGAGTTATTTCAAATATAAGTCTTGGGAAAGATTAGAAAGGCATAATGCTCCTTAATTAACTGAAGAGTAGTGGACACAAAATAGCTTCTTTCTGAAAGTATAATGGCTCATTCAGAAGATAACATCTGTATCTTTGTAGTAATAGTTTGCTTCAAATGTGGCCTGTAATAGTATTTTTATTCTTCTTTTGTATTTTTAAAGGCAGTAATAGATGTGTTTAAAAGTAGCTTTTGAAATACTGAGATACAAATGGATTCTTAAGTCTGTTTTCTGTTTCTTAGTTGCTCTTGGGCAAAATATGAAGCAGACTGGTTAGATAAAATGTTAAACCTTATATGAAAGCAATTGAGAATTCAGGAATTGAGCAAATATGTTTGACTTCTGTTTCACAGTTAAATAACAGTTGAACAATTTTAATATATTTCTAGAATTACCACCAATGCCAATATAGAAAAATAGTTAAACCTTGAATGAAATTAAAGCTAGATACATAACTTAAGACCTAAAATTAATAAAATGACAAATATTAGTAAAAAATAATGGATAACTCCCTATTACTTAAAATTTTTACAATAAAATTCTGAATAAAAAATCTGAAGATGTACCCATGCTCATAACTGTAATAATCTTGTCCAAATTCCTGGCCAGGATCAATTTCAGACTCCATGGATAATTCCTATTGTTCAAAAAGAGAAATTTCATTTGAAAAAAAACTATCACGTTTCAGCTCAAAGTAAGATTTCCACACCTAAAATTTGATGATTCTGAAAAGATTCCTGCTAAAATAACTTTAATTATAGGTGTTAGTTAAACATATTCAACTTTTTCTGACTATAACTACTTTATAAAAAATAAAGTTATGTTACTAGGACTTATTTGAGGGTAGAGGAAGATTTTTCCTAAGGATAAATCTGTTCAAAATTTCAAACAAGTATCTCTACTTGCTTATGGATGACTTTTAAAATTGCAAATAATTAATATTAAGTTGAATGTTAACATATTAACAGACTTTAGCACTGAGAAAAATTATAAAATTATCCTTAGCATGTTTTAATCTTTTCACTAATGGCTTTCTGGTACACAGTGTTCTTCCATTTAGTAAAACTATTTTTATGAAATCATCTGTTAACATAATTTATACATTAGTAACAATTTGAGTTAAGGTATAATATTGCCCAAGGATGTTTACATCTTAAAATGTTTAATGCTGATTTTGGATTTAAGGACTTTCTTCTTCTCTCTCTCTCTCTTTTTTTAAGACAAGGTCTCACTAAGTCGCCCAGGCTGTACTCAAACTTGAGATCCTCCTACCCCAGACTCCTGAATTGCTGGAATTACAGGCATTAACCACCATATCTGGTAAAGGTCTTTATTAGACAGTCTATCAGGATTTCCACTTCCAAACTTCAGAAAACACTGATTTCTGTCAAAGTCTGCTCTTATAGATTGTTTTTCCAAGACATACATGTAAAAATAGTTTTAATAACTATTAAATGCAATGTCCTTATGTTTCTCTTATTAATTCTATGTTTAACACATAAAGCAAATTGAATGCAGTGGTTGACGACATTAAATTTGTAATGGAATAAAAGAGGAGGAGAAGTAAAAACTATAGCTATTCATAGGAAAATGGGTTGATATTTATTTCTAAGATCAGCTAATATTCATATGAGTAAGTTTTGTTAATATAGGAGCAGTAATGGGTTAGAAAAATTGTTCTTATCTGATGCTACAAATATATTATTTTTTAAAAATGTGAAAAATAAATGGGTGTAGTGGTACATTCCTATACCCCCAGTACTTGGGAGGTTAAGACAGGAGATTTTCAGATTCAAGGCCAGTATATGGCAACTTAGCAAGACCCTGTTTTAAAATAAAAAGTAAAATCAAACTGGAGGTTCAAATCAGAGAGAGATTCAACCTTCAATACCCCCCAAAAATATGGAAATTAATATCCCACATATAAATGTGGACAATGATTTTTAGTTGTACTATGGCCAACATCACTTAAAAATATTAAACTAGTTGCCATCAACCCTAATAAGAAAATGCCAGCAAAAATATAGGCTTTGGTTTTTCTTAAGAAACAAAATTTGGCTGGTAGTACAAGTATATTCTTTCCTGGTTACTACATCCTCCCCAACCACACTACTGTACAACTATAACCATTGTCACCTGGAAATTGCTGCTGCCTTTATTTTATGTCTAATAAACTCCATTCACTGCTATTAGTTCCTTGGTTCCTATAGTTATTTAAGTTTGCAATCTCTCTGCTATACTAATATGCTACCTAATGACAACAGTTTACAAATACTTTGTGAACCAATTGCCAAGATATACAATTTTGATGACAAAATTAGTTAAATTGACCCATCAAAATAACTAAATTTTAAAAAGATAACATGTAATACCATATGTTGGGAAGAACATGGAGCAATTGGAACCCTTCTACATTTCTGGAGCAATTATAAATTGGTAAAAGCCTTTGGAAAATGTTTGTCGATAGTACTAAAGTAAAAAATATGCAACATTTCTTCTTTCACAGAAATTCAATTTACAATTATATACCCAAGAGAATTATGCACATTTGTGCACCAAAATACATTATTCATAACAGTCCAAAATTAGAACCAATGCAAAAATCTATGAGATGAACACACTTTCCATCACATACCATAGATGAATCTTCTAGACAGAATGTTGAGCAAAAGAGATTGAGTACAAATAAAGCATCCCACATTTTTCCATGTATTTGTTCAAGAACAAATTAACTAGTGTTTATTTTATAAGCTCAGTGAGTGGTTAGAGGAGAAATTAATGTCTGAGTGTTGACATGGAGGGACTTGTAGGGAGCTGGTGAGGTATTTGTGCGTTCTTAAAATTTAGCTTTACAAAATAATTTGTACATTTTTTGTAGCTAAGGTTTTAGTTCAACAACAATAACAAAAAGTCCATTATAGGAAGGATGGCATGAGATGATGTTAAAAAACAACCAAGTGTGGTGGCACATGGTAATCTCAATACTTGGGAGACTGAGATAGGAGAATCACAGGTTCAAGGACAGCTTCAGCAAGTAGTGAGACTCTCATCAACTTAGTGAGGCCTTGTTTCAAAATAAAAATAAAAAATAGTCATGGGGGTGGAGATCAGATGTAGAATGCCCCTGAGTTCCATCTCCAGTACCCAAAAAGAAAAAGAAAAGAAAAGAAAAGAAAAAAAAAGGAAATAAAGAGAAAGACCATAGAAACTAGGACGAAGTAAAGATTTAAATTTAAATTACTTGAACTAAATACTTTAAAAAGCATACATTTCATAATGGTAAGCTTGTATTTTTGAGCCATCTAACACTCACCCTAATAGTGTCAAGTCAAATGAAGCAAGTAAGCCTCAGAACTAATACTTTTATACTATTTGACCAATGTATGCTTAATCTGATACATATAGAGACTGAGAAAAGACCTTCAAATAATTTTAAGGCAGAATCTTAGTTTAATATAGACATGTACTTTTTTAAAGATAGAAAAAGCTCAGATATGTACCCAAAATTCGTTACTTTAAAAATTATAATAAGTGACAGACAAGACTGGCCTAGGTGCTCAGGAAACTCAGCAAGATAGCCTTGATTCAATCAGTCACTGAGCAGCTCTGAGCTTGGGAAGAAGGGATAGAGACTAGTAGAAAACAATGATCTGAAATATACCTCTTAGATACTTATATCACCCATGAATCAAAGGTAAAGCATCATCCCTCATAAAAAAATAAATAAATAGAGGTCCATGCACAATGGTGCATGACTGACTCACAAAAATCACAAGTAGAGGACAGCCTCAGAAACTCAGGAAGACCCTGACTCAAAATAATAAAAAAAAAAAAGGGGGCTCAGGATGTAGCTCAGTGGTGAAGCACCACTGGTTTCAAAAAAAAGAAATAAAAAAAAAAAGAAAAGAAAAGAAAAAAGAAACAGAGGAGAGACCTGTTGACCAGCAGAGAACCCTGAGTTGACCCATCCAGAGAAAGACCATAGAAACTAGGTGGAATGCTGGTCCTTGGTAATATGCCATAAAGTTCCCCCCTATTGACTTCCCCTTAACTGGTACGTCCTACATTTTAGAAGTTCATGCAAAGTAGCATACTAAGAGGTGATTTTATGTGCAAATCAAATAGTTAATGTTATTTTAAAATTCATTTTTGCTGGTGATAGCATAGAAAAGACTATTTATAATCTTACTATAGCCATTTATATATTGATGAAAACAAGAACAGTTTTAACTATCACTTACTGAATTCTTCCTGCTATATTGCAATCACTAAACTAGAAGCTTATACAGTAGATATTATGCTAACATTTTTTAAGAAAATTAAATTGGTGTTCAGGAGGATGCATATCTTGATGAAAGTCTTGAATCTAATAACAATTGGCATTAAACTAAGTAATTGGAATTATTTAATTTTCTGATTTGATATTCCAGGAAACATTCATGGAAAGTTTTATTAGAAACCTTATCAAACTTCGATATCCATGCCACACAATTACTAGATTTTTGTGTGTGTGTGGTGCTGGGAATTGAACCCAGGAGCATTCTATCTTTGGCTACACTCTCAGCCCTATTTTATTTTGTTATTTTGAAACAGAATCTCACTAAGTTGCAGAGGGTCTCACTGAAGCCATAGCTGATGCTGGCCATGAACTGAGATTCTCCTGTTTCATCCTCCCAAGCACTGGGATTACAAGCATGTGCTACCATGTCGGGCTTTAGAATTGAAGAAGTAAAATCTAACCAAGATATATCTCTACTTAGCAAAGGTGGGATTCTGTTTTTATGGAAAGGAATAAAATGCTTATAAACAAGATAAACTTAGTTTTTAAAAATAATCTCCAAGATAAGTGGAGCTTATAAAAACTGAACTTATCTCAATGAAAAAAATTAAAATTAATATTATCTAAAAATAATATGCACTTTTTAATATAACTGTAAATCTTTATCACATTGCAGAATAAATATCGTAGGCCATGTGCAATTACACATGACCAAAGGCAGGATTTTGAATCAGGACAAATGTTAGCATTATTTCTTTAAATTTTGCCTAATCTAAATCCGTTATAGGTCTGATGAATCCATGTACACTCAGACAAGTAACTATTAACCAGGTTCATGAATTGCTTCGTTCAATGATTGCTTATTTTCAATAAGCGCAAACGCCTTATTTGTCTAATTTCCACAAAATGAAGCAAAAAATTTTGAATTTAAGCCATCAGCAAACAGGGAGGAGGTGATTTGTTTGTTTGCTTGTTTAGATTTAAAAATACATTTTTCTTTCTCTTGTAAATGATACCACATAGCCAGCCATCTACCCAGTCTACATGTAAGGTGGACATAAAAATATTAAAGTCACATAAATTAATTGTGAAGATTCAGTGAGGTTGAAAAGAAAGTGAAAACTGATACCTCTGGTTTAAGAAGAGAAGGCCTCAGCAGTTGTTGTTGCTGCCAAAGGAAATTCAAATAGAAAAAGATTTTAGAAAATAATCCAGATGGAGTAGGTTATGAAGAAGAGAGAACAAAAGGTGACAGTTTAAAACTGGTTACTTTGGGATTATGATTTATTATTTATGTGATAGTTACCAAAAGCATTAAATAATATTTTGGCTAATTTTTTATATTGGAACATAAGTAGTAAAGAATTCATTTATTTTAACTTCATAATTATTTTAATAAGTACTAAATTGAATAACTTTAATAAACAGAAATCAATAAAGATTATTTTGTATATAGATTATTTTGTATATACTGTTTTTGTAATGAAGATTGCTTCATAGTACATTTATGTATGTTTTTAAAAACATTTAAAGTACCACACAATTATTTTTAACAAGTTTAACTTTGTTTGAAATTGTCCCTCTTTTCTTTTCCTGAATCATATGAAATATATTCCGATTCATTGGGAAAGAGGATAGAACACACAGATGATTTGGCTGCAGTGTATTTGAATTCATATTTAAGAAATGACCCCCGTTCCTCCTCTTCTTTATCAAAATGTGGATGGCTAGCACTCAAGTATGTTTTCAGGTCTTTTGTGAATGAGGAAATAGTCCTTTGGTAGATTTTGTAGGACCTACATCCTACCTCCTTCCTCTTTCACTCATATGTAAGAGACTAATTAAAATCTCTTGGTTAGTTTCATTAGACTTTAACCAGATGAGAACAAGACATATAGTTCAAATTTGGGATTATCAACTCTTTGAGGGAAAATAGTTAAACAGTACCTATCTTAAAGCACTGGGAAGGTAGATAAGAAGTGTTTTAGAATAATTCCATAAGTGAACAAACAGAAATAGGCAATAGAAAAACTGATTGAAAGGACAGACTTCTTATGATGCAATTGTCATTGAATTAATTTAGTTATGTATGTATGTATGTATGTATGTATGTATGTATGTATGTATGAATGTATGTATGTATTTGCAGTACTAGGGATCGAACCCAGGGGCATTCTACCTTCTAGCTATACCCCCAGTCCTATTTTTTTTTTATTCTTTATTTTGAAATAGGGTCTCACTAAGTTGAGGAAGGCCTGACAAAGCTGCTGAGGCTGGCCTTGAACCTGCAATCCTCCTGTTTCAGCCTCCCAAGTACTGGGATTATAAGTGTGTGCCACCACATCCAGCATGTTTTCATTTGAAGGAGAGCAAAGTTTAAGTTACAGATACTTGGATTCAATCTGTTACATATTAGTTAATTGTCACTGAAAACAAGCCATTCATATGGGCATTCAATTAGATTTCTGCAAAAACTAGGATTTATACATTCCAGAGTATAAGAGATTTAGGTTGTAGACTTACTTCCTTCTCTTGAAGGAGAAGCTATATGCTAAAAAATCCAGGTTTTCAAGGACTTCATTGATAATATTAATTACAGTACAGTTAGACAAATATTCTTGGTCAGAATGACAGTGTGTTCCCTACAGATTGAGAGTCACAGTAATATAATAGTAAACCCAGACCTTTCTCATAATCTGTTTAAAAGTCCTTAAGATGTTGAACTCTAATACAGTGATCTTATGGGTCCCGAAAGGAAAAAGTTAAATAATCCTACAGTCTCAAATTAGAGTTATATTATAAAAGCAAATTTAGGTGAATATAATAATATTGAATGACTGTAACTCAGGACAAAAGAAATTTGTCCTTGAAAATATAAGGAATTGATCTGTGTTTTGCCCACTAAGTAACAGTCTTAAAACCCAAAGCAAAGGAGTAGCATATTAAAGAAACTAACTAATGAAGCATATTTAAAAGTTTTGGTTGAAATGAAGGAAAATAGCACAAAACAGTGCACATTAGTCCTACCTATTACACAAATCATCTAAAAAGTTTGATATAACATCACAAAGCCCTTACCTCTGATGTATAACCTCTCCTGAAAGGCAGAAATAAAGAAAGCAGTATTAAATATCTTGGCTTTTCAGATTAGATAAAAGTATAGATAAGGGCCATCTAAAAGAATTTGAGTAAAATAAAAAGATAATATTTACTAAAAACTATCTCAGTGGGAAATATATTTTGTGGCATTAACAAGACAGGAAGAACAAAGTTTCATGGCTGAATTGCTAGAAACAATTATCACCCCGGGCCTTCATTTTACATGAATAACAAAGTATACAAAGTCTATTTTATCTAAATACTGTATAGCAATACATAGACTCAGTTATAATCTTTTGGGATAAAAATATTCTACATTATCTCAATCCTATAGAAGTCTCAATATGTATAAAATATTCATTGGGAAAGAGATATATTTCTTACATGAAGACTGCAATAGACACAAGGTGAGAAAAATTATCTCTATAATTATATTCTTCCAAATGATTGTTAGGTATTTTTTCTGTTTATATCAATTTGATTCTAAAAATAATGAATGCAAAATATTAACTATCCTTCAAGTTTTAATATCATTAAAATTAAAGTGAAAAGAGTTTTAAAGACATAATAGTCAAATATTCAATATTATATAAATATTCATGAACAAAGTTGATGAAATATTTGACTGTACTTGGGAGGAAAAAGGGGGTTTAACATATTCAATGTGAATATCACTAATTATGAAAACTTTCTATTTACTGTGAAGAATTGACCTAAAGTATTCAAATGATGCTATTGGCCAGGCATGGAGGTGCACACTTGTAATCCCAGTACTTGGGAGGCTGAGACAGGAGGATCACAGGTTCACGGCCAGCCTCACCTACTTAGTGAGGCCCTCTGCAACTTAGTGAGACCTTGTTTCAAAATAAAATAAAAAATAGGGCTTGGGGTGTAGCTAGGAGGCAGAATTCCCCGGGTTCAATCTCTAGTACCGCAAAAAACAAACAACAACAACAACAAAACACTTGATATTGTTGACAATACTGTGTGGAATTAACATACAGCATAGGGAAGATTTATTATGAAGAGGTAAATACATGACTTTCTCAAAACACTTTCTGTAGAAGACTTGGTAAAAAATCCAAGGGCCTTGCAAGGTAAGTCTACTTCTCTGAACCTTAAGTTGTTAATACAGTTCTCACTGAAGCTGTTGGTAATAAAGCTAATAGCACACCACTTAATCCTATCAACAATCAACATTTTTTTCCTCAAAGAGTTCTATAGTGAATTTTGACAGTGACTATATGTTTTTGGCAATATTTATGGGAATGTTTGTACTTCTAGTGCCTTTAAAAATTCAGGCATTTTCAACTTTTACTCAATCTCTATCTTTTAGAAATAATTAGAGAAAGATGTATTTAGATTTTAATAATGACAATAGAGTCATATACATTATATAAAATATCCTAGCAAATCTGGACTGGGTTTTTTAGGGTATTTCTATTGCCTCCTTTAATTGTTAATATTTTTGCATAAATGTGGGAAATAAAAAAAATGATGTTTCTCTTATCTATTTGTTGCCTTTTAAATATACTTAGAAGAGTTATATAAGAGAATTGCTATTTGGAATTATCTATGTGTTCTCAAAACATGACTGTTTATAGTTATAAAACCAGTCATATAATATTTGTGCATTTT
This sequence comes from Graphiurus murinus, assembly GCA_004027655.1. Lineage (NCBI taxonomy): Eukaryota > Metazoa > Chordata > Mammalia > Rodentia > Gliridae > Graphiurus > Graphiurus murinus. The sequence goes on along the minus strand of PVLC010004868.1, from coordinate 22,159 downwards.
AATATAGTTCATATCCAATCATGTGTATTACATTTACTTTTAACAATAAAGACAAATGTATGATAATCTTGTCTATGTTTTATTTTGGAGGGGTACTGGGGATTTAACCTAGGGGTATTCTACCTCTGAGCTACACCCCCATCCCTTTTTATGCTTATTATTTTGAAATAGTGTCTTGCTAAGTTGCTAAGGGTCTTACTAAATTGCTGAGACTAGCCTCAAACCTGAGGTCCTTCTGTCTCAATCTCCCAAGTGTTGGGATTACAGGCATCTACCACTGCACCTGACTTTATGTATTTTAAGCAAGGTATCTACTCATTCTTTATACATTAAGAGGATCTTAATATATGAAGGGGAATAAAAGGGTTATTTTTCTAGAGGTTCATTGTCAGGTTGTAGTAGTTAGGCATTAAGAAGAACATTTACGTTTGAATACTCAAATAGTTCTTATAGGTCTCATGTAGAAGATATTTTATCTGACTTTTATGATGAAGTCAGGAAACTCAAAATAAAACATGTCAACAAAAGACTATTAAAATGTATGACAGCTTTACTTTAAAAGCGTAAAATACTAATAAAATGCTTATATGAATATTTTTAAATGGTAACAATTTAGTAACACTGTAGGTACTTACACAAAAATGTTATTTGGATTTCTAATCATATTTCATTGGTAACTAGCTAGCAATTTCATTGTAAAGGAATTATAAGTCACATTTACAAGGAGTTGGTAGAAATTAGCTTTAAAATACACACACTCAGATTAAAAGCTCACACAATTGTGAATAATACCTTGTCAGGCTCCGCCACATAGCACAAGTTCTCATGCATATGACCAGCTGCCAACAAAAACTCCAACTGAAGTTTTTCAGTGAAAGAGAGAAAAAAATAATGTTCAAAAACCCCAAGAAAGAAATTACTCTTGATTTGGATGAAAAGAATCTGAAGAAGATGGGCTAATGAAAATAATTAGATTACAGATTGTCTTTTATCTGCTTTTGTTAATTAGGAATGCCAGATTAAATTCTTGAAGAAATGTCACATAATAAAGGGCTGAACATAACCTCTGGAACAACACATTATAGGGATCTCACTGTGTGACTATACTTACAGAAAAAATAATCAAGCTTCACTTTTGCCTGGAAGTTTCTATAACTTCAGAGAAATAAGAGTACCTCTGGTAACACTCTTAGCTTATTTGTAATAGTTCTGCTATTTTCCTGGAACATTCATATAAAGTTACTTTGAAAATGTTCCTTTCTCTGTACAGACTTTTATCTTCTAAAACACTAAAACTCCAGAGTTAAATAATTATAATTAATATAATTATATTTACTAGGTGGTGACATACTACATGTTATATACATAAATACACATACACATATATGTGTAACTATAAAATAATATATATGTGTGTATACATATGTCATTGGGCTAAAATAAGCTCAATGAAAATGTTCCATGAAGAAGTTAGGAAGATAGTACTTGGCTGATGCTAAGAAGAATTTAACAAGTTGAGCTGTAAGATACTAAAGTAACTACTATAACTACAGATGCTTCTTCCCATGGTATAAATTTTTATCTTCTTTGCCTAAAATAAGAAGCAGAGGTTTACATAAACCTGGTGACAGTTTGCTAAATATAATCCCTGCTGATCTTTATTTTAAATTATTATATCTCAGTTATTTTTTATATATTTAGTTATTAAACTAAATATGAATAGATATTTTCTTTGAAGGGGAATCTTACAAAATTATAATTTTGGAGATGATATAATAAAGTGAGACAGTAAAATTAAGTAACATTTTAAACTCCATGGGAACAATGAGATGTCTTACAAAAGATAAAAATTATAAAGAGAAGAGAAAGCACAATGAGAAATAGAATAAGACAGCAACTGAAAAAAAGTAAAAGATTTATTAAATCTATGAGCATACTAGTAAGATAAAAGCAAGCCAGAGTAAAGGATGTTCTTTTAAGAAAACAGATGACTTCATATTAAATTAGCACCTTGGATTTATTTTGAAATACCTTGTGGCTGTTACTCCTATATTTCTAGGTACATACCAGGTTACTTTGGAAGTATTTCTTCTTACCAAATACATAGGCATCAAGAAAAAAGAAAAAAACAGAATCTATGATATTACTTTTAGCTCATTAGTAACGATATGCTTTTTTCCTTGGAACATTCATATAAAACTATGATAAAAAATAAAAGTAGAATCATGGTATCAACATAATAAACAAGCATTTGGTTTTAAGTCGGAGATCTAGTATTTATGTCCATAGTTGGCCATTAAAAACAGATTAAAATTACTTACTTTTAAAATAAATGTAGGACAAATAATGCTACTTTGTAGTTAAGAAATTAAGATAAATCTACTGTATAAATAGTAGTGCTGAGGTTAATAATCTTTTAAAATTAAAAATGTGGAAAAAACAGCATTGCATTGAGTTTGGGGTAAAACAGTGGGATCTTCTTTGATATTCTAATTTGATGTTCATGTTGAAGATTATAGTCAATTAAGGATTTGTCCAGTTAAAATAGGAGAAGCCATATTACAGTGAAGTAGATTGGCTGTGAGGTTGTTTGTCAGTTTCTTCCACAGCACTGTTCAAGTTCTGGTTTTTCTCAGATGTGACTTTTATATTTGTTCTCTCCGAAGGGCAAGGAGTTTGGCATTCTGAGATGTGTGTGCGTGGACAGTTTTTTTCTATATGACTATATATGTTAGATACTGATTTTTCCAGTTCTGCTAAGTTTTTAATATGTTTGAGGATGCCTTTTGGTTCTCTTTGAGAGTCTGAGCTACACAATGATTTTGGTGTTGGTAGCCGGGTCATAGAAGATTTAATTTTCTTGGCAGGTGCCACATTAGTATTGCATTTAACAAGCGGTATACAAACACCCTCTGTGGGTAGTAATGAAGTTGAAGGAGGCAGTGGACCAAGAAGAGAAGGGAGTGGAGGTGAAATAATAGGAAATGGAGGCAGAGGAGGTGAAGGAGAAGTAGGGACAGTAGAAGTAGGAACTGAAATTGAAGGAGGAGGAAGTGGAGAAGGGCTAGAAGGAGGAGGAGGAAAGGAGAGAGAAGAAGGGGTACAGAATAGGAGAGGAGAAGGAGGAGCAGGGGGAGGAAGAGGAGGAGGAGAGGGAGGGGAAGGAGAGATGTTAGGTAGATGGGAACGATTTTCAAAAATGTTCCTTTTGGTTTCAGTATCTAACACACAAGTAGGTATCTGTCTCTTGAAAACTAGAGAATTTAAAGTGTGAGGCCTTGGAGGAGGAAATTCCAAGGAACAGTCAACAGGAGAAATGGAGACATTAGTCTCTGACTTGAGTTCTATAGTTCTTGAAATAGTTGGCAAAGTGGAGAATGAGAAGTGAGAGCAAGAAGAAGAAAAAAATGAAGAGTCTGCAGATAGCTGCTCTGTTTCTTTTATCATCAGTATTTGTTCTTGCCTCATTTCTTCTTTCTCGGCCACATGAGCATCTTCTGTTGTAAGCCATGGGCTGCCGTGACCTTTCCTGTGTGGATAGGCTCCAGTGCTGTTGTTTTCAGTGTTTGGCCTGTCCCTTTGCCACAGTACCAGATCTATGATTTCAGGTCTATCTGGAAGTTTCCGCATAAATCTCCTAGGTAAGCTGACAGGCTGATTCCACATCCTCTCAATCTTTTCTCTTGGGCCCCTCAGAGACTGACTCTTGACAGGTGTTACTGGTAAACATGGGCCTTCAAAATCTGTTCTCAACGAAATGTCTGAATGTTTTGAGGTTTGACCTACATTTTCCTCATAGAGGGAATTATGAGTAAGTAAGTCATCCTTATGAGATAGAAATGTGAATTCTCTTGCAGGTTTTGGTGAGTTGTTCTCAAGTGTTCCGTCTATGTGAGCTGCTTTGTGAGCTTCAGTGGGATTGGAGAGATAGGTCATCCCAACTTGCTGATTGTTCCTGTCTTCTGAGACTGAGTTATTTCCCCTGCTTTGTTGAAAATGGTAGAGAAGGAAAAGACTTGAAAGGAAAGAAGATAATGAAATGTAAGGAAACAAGTTGTGACATAAGCTTTCATGAGAAAGATATTTTTATGGCTCTCATTACTACTTTGAAATATAAATTGTCAAACAACACTAATCTACTGTAGGAAAACATTACTTTTGAGTTCCTATTCTTAAAATAAAAATGGAAGGGGGAGATAATAAAGCAGGAAAATCTCAAGAGTTGTGAATAGCATGAGAAATTTTCAGCAAAAAAAAAAAAAGTGTCAATATCTGGATCATTGTTTTTATGTTTTGTTTTTTTCCTAGTTAGCTTGATACATCCCAGTATCCAGGCCTTCTTATAACAGTTCAATAACACTACTCCAAACTGCAGACAAGTAACTTGGCCTTTGATTTGGAATCCTTATCCTTGTTTGAGGATGCTTATAGCTGACTGTTATGTGTAAAAATTCCTTGGCTGTATCTGAATCAATACTTGTCCATTGTTTCTCATCCCAATAGTTTTGTTCTAGAGCTAAAAGTACTCTCTGCTCTGAGACAAAATTTGTAAGAAAATATAGAAGGGATATTCGATTTTCCAGACTAAGAGAATCACAATCATCCCAAACAAAAGGGAAGGTTCTAAGTTCAAAAAACACAATTGAGAAATTGACTTGATGCTACAATTCTTATCAGAGATTGTTTCCTGCTATTTAAATTATATGCTTAATAAGTTTTTAAAGCATTAGGAATCAGCAGAGGGACTGCTGGTATTTCCTTCAAATGTGATCTGGATCAAATTTTAATCAAGACTCCCCATAATGAAAATACTTTGTTAAAATAATATTGCCTTGATATTATGTAAAGATTTGCTTGTGCATGACTGCTGAATCATAGGTAACTGTGAGATATAAACAAAGCCATAAAGTGAAACAGCTCAAATAAATGTTTCTGCTGAAAGCATTAGGATTCTTCCTCCAGGAAGGCTGAGGGATAAGTGGTTTTAAATAGATTTTCATTAGGCTTTGCTCTCAAACCCAAACAGGATAATATATTTGATTTTCATAATTGTTTAATATTAACCCACCCAGCAGGAATGAAATAAAAAGAAAAATATTTTGATTAAAAATTAATGTTGCTACATTAATTAAGCTACATTGAAAAATGGGTAAGGCAACAGAATGATTATAAAGCTAAAATGGTTAATGTGTCATTTGGCAAAGATATACTTTCTAAAAAAGAAACAGACAATAAATACTTTTGCCTTTCCTGATCATGGAAAGATATTTTTATAATAACATAACTTGACATTACACTGCCATTGCTTTTGTGCAGAACTGTTCTTGGTTTGATCTTTCTTAGAAGAAACTGTATAATGATATCATACCCCTTATAGTTGAAAGTAATCTATAAATATTTTTCTCAAATTAAAAGCAAAGGACAATTTGAAACCCTTCTTCAGCAGTCACAAATACCATCACAGGGAACGTTTCTTTTAAGCTCATGCAATTTCAAGACATTAAAGCAAATTGGATGTGGACGACATAGCTTTACTTTTAAAAGCAAATGAGTCCATGGTACAAGATGAAGATCACTGTGTTTACAGTAAGACAGCATTTAATCTATTCCGTTATATCTATTTTCTAATGCCTTTGTATTAAAATGATATTATTTACTTACTTATGCCTATGCGTCCACAGGTGAGAAAGAGAAAACATGTGATAGAACAAAGAAAGTTTTGACTATAGTTAATCTGAGATGATTAGGAAAATACTAACAGGAAATTGTTTTTAAAACTTAATATGTATATCCAAGAAAGAATGCATGTTTAAAATTTTTTCTTTGTGTTTGCTCATAAGAATGATATTGAATAATGTCTTAGATAAGATCACGTGACATCTATTTGGATACCTGATCACATACAATTATATCTAGCCATCTATTCACCTCTATGAAATATTAATGATTTACATCCTGAAATGGAAATTTTAAATGAGATTACAAATTGTTTCTTTTGTTAACTCTGAAAAAATGATTACTGCACACTGATTTATATATAAGACATATTTTGGGGGGGGAGAAAATAAATAAAATAAATATACAGTTGCTGTAATAATCTCTATGAAGTTATTACTTTGTGAAGATATTTACTTTTCAAAATGACCTTTGATTTTTAAAAATAATTCTAATAATTTATTTGGAGTTAGTTCATTTTATAGTAATTTATCATTAAAGTCCCTACAAAAAGTTTCTGGATAGAGAAGTTAAACATTTCTTTTTTTTTTTTTTTTTTTTTTTTTGCGGTACTGGGGATTGAACTCAGAGGCATTCTACCTCCGAGCTACACCCCCAGCCCTATTTTTGAATCTTTATTTTGAAACCGAGTCTCACTAAGTTGTGGAGTGCCTCACTAGGTAGCTGAGGCTGGCCTCGAACCCGGATCCTCAGGTCTCAGCCTCCCGAATGCTGGGATTACAAGCGTGCGCCACCACGCCCGGCTGAGAAGTTAAACATTTCTTAATGATAAGATAATTAAATGTGTAGAACTTAAAATATTACAATAGATATAACTGCAAAAACTTTTACTAAGTCTACTAAATCTTCAAGTAAAAATTGTCCATATATTGCTACTTATAAATTACCACCATGAAACTACATTGATTTCAGATGATGGTACAATATACCTGCTTTTTAAAAAATGAATATATGAATATATGCCATACATTGATCTCATATATAAACACAGTTAAGAGGTGGTAAACATAACCCAAAAGAATCAAATCATATTGGCTCAATTCCTACATTCACCAATAATTCAAAAAGAGACTATCACTTTCAACTTGTGAAAAAAATATGTATTTACAGCATCAATCCTGCATTGTATTATTAAAGAAATAGAATATCATGTGTTAAATTGTTTTAAAACCAGTTCTAGTGTTAAAAATAGCATAAGATTAATTTAAGATTATTGAAACTAAACAGAATCATATTAATACATTTATTTAAATCATTTTCCCAATTAAACTGTCAATTTTATTATTTTTGAAGCTTGCTTTACTCCTACTAGTAAATGCTTCAAATATATATGGCATGTGTTTCAATCCCTCTACTTGACCAAATTCCAGTTAATAAAAGGTTTCCTGAATTTAATTTAGTTGCACGCAAAACTTTATAAATATCCTTTGATGTACTTCATGTCCCTGAGTAGTTACTCTTGAAATTTAAAAATATAGACAAAATAAACACCACCAAAAGGAATCACTATGCAGCGCATCATTTGACAGAAACAGTTGCAAAGTCTCTTCACACTAAGTTAACAGTCTCTTTCAAAAGGTAGGATTTAAAATTGCTCGGAGATGCCAAATAGTATAGGAGAGATATTAAGCAATCGCAGCAATCTAAGAGCAATACAGCAAAAAGGATGTTCTGTAAGTAGCTGGGCATTGATTAGGTAGTTTCTTTCTTTTCATGTATTATGTCCCAAAATGGCATCTTTAAAAAGTCTGATTTAAATCATAAAATTTGGTTTTAATTACCAAATGGGGGTCTGTTTTGATCCCAAATTAGGAATTACTGTTTTGTGAAATGCTTTGTTTTAATCTCTTCTGTTTAAAAATTTTTTCAAAATCTTTAATTTGGTGGAGTGGGGCGAGGGTTGTCTGTATGACCATGATGTTTAGGACAATATAGCTATAAATCTGTAATTTTTTCAAGTGAATACTGATTTTCTATAACTTATTTTCAAATATATATCTTTCACTATTACTTTGCAACTTAAGTTAGGTTCTCATCTTAACTATATTTTTGCTTAAACAATTAAATCAACAGGCCAATAAGCTGAATGGTGCATTTCCACATCAGGCTGGAAAGACACACACCACACAGCGTCCATTGACACCTATCATCTACTTCTCATAGTGTCTGAAAGGTCTACTTACATTGTACTGTCTCCCAGTTCTTCATAGAGATGCGCGCCTGGGGGTGGCGGGGGTGGCAGGGGCGCAGGCACAGGAGCTGGGGCCGGAGCTGCTGGCTTCGCTGCAGGCATTGCAGATTGAATTCGCGCTGTCTTGGTGCATTCAGCTTGACGTCTTGAGTAAAGCAAGGCCATCTTGTAAAACTCAATTTAGAAATCTTATGCTTATCAATATATCTTTTCATAATGAGGCTAAGTTATCAGAAGAATCCACTTAAAATATTTCACACAATTCTTTGAACTCATAAAGGATACCACAGAAGCATTTTCAGAGAGTATCTGTTACCTAGAACCCTCCCCATTTGTTGTTTAAAATCTTTACTACTTGAAGAAAGGGTGGATTTTATAGAAGCATTTCCAAATTAAATAAAACAATAATATTAATGCTACAGTTAGGAGAAATAACTCATCGTATTCTATTATTACATAGTAGAGTGATTTTTTTTTCTTGTGTGTGTGCGTGTGTGCGTGTGTGCGTGTGGTACTGGGGATTGAATCTAGGGGCATTCCCCCTCGGAGCTACACCCCAGCCCTTTTTTTAAAAAATATTTTGAAACACAGTCTCACTAAGTTGCTGGGGACCTCACTAAGTTGCTGAGGTTGGCCTCGGACCTACGATTCTCCTGTTTCAGCCCCCCAAGTACTAGTATTATAGGGATGTCCTACCATGTCAGGATTGGATAACTTTAATGTGGTATATATTTCAAAATAAAGAAATATAAAAGAAAGTTTTTAATGAAAAGAAATGATATATTTTGGATATATAGATACACATACCCCCTGAATGGGACATACACAATTTATACATGTATCAAAATATCAAGTGGTACCCAGTAATTATGAATAATTTTTATGTGTGAATTCCAAATGATGTGTGACTATATGTTAGAATCTCACTATGATGTATAATTACAATGCTCCAATAAAAGTATAAAAATTAAAAATAGAATATAAAAATGTGATGGATACTTAGTAGTTTAATGGATGTCTTTCATAAAATGAGGCTTATAAAAGGTAATTTTCTTTTATTATTCATCAATTTTGAGAAGTTATTTTAATAACTATTTATATAGTTTGATATTACTTGACAAGCTATGTAGGTGTGTATACACAAAAGAAAGATTTGGTTAGTGTTTTATATCCTTTTTATTCCTAGGAATAGCTATCATTCTATTATGGAATTTGGCTCTTGTTATGGGATGTAATGAAAAGTAATTGTTAATTCCTTTTTTAAAACCAAGATCTCAAATGGTAGAAATAATTAGAAATAGATAGTATGTTTATTTTGCATTTACTCCAGTTGTATCCAATTGCCTAAAATCAGGTCAGTTCCATATAGATATAGATATATAGCTGGCTAGATCACACCAAAAGTATGCAACTATTACAAATGCCACACAAATAATACCTACTTCTGGACAGGATGATTATATGATTTGTGGTTTCTCTTTTTCTATTACATAAAATCATGTGGAAAATATTCATAATTATACTTACACTTTAAACCTGTTTGGTAAAGCAATGAGTAAGAAAAAAGAGAAAGCTGCGTTAGAGATATTACACTCATAATATTTTAACACATGACTCATTCTAAATCATGAATAATTTACTGGTTAAACTCATAATGACACAGAGTTAATGACATAGTAGGGAAACTAAGGATTCTAATTCAAAAAGTGAAAATGAGGAGCACTGCATTATTACCATTAGAGTCATGAAAGCTGCTAAAACATTCATTACAGGAAAATAAAGAAATGAACTAAGTGGAATAAAAACTGGGTTAAAACACAATGACGTGAATTTCAGTTCTACGAATCAAATAGAAAATTAAAGATGATCTGATCTTTATACTTGTCTTGTTGGTTTACTCAATTTAAAGAAGATGAAGGGAATGAAGTGAATCTTGGGTGAGCTCTGGTTATATTCTCGGCCTCAATTTGGAGCTGAGCTAAAATAGAAAGGTGCCACTCCTGGCTAATGAATTCATGGCACATTCCAATGTGCTTGCTTTTTAGTTTTCTATAGATAGAAAATTTCACAGATACGTCATATATAAAAAAAAAAAATAGCCATCCATTTCTATCTTATTTACAGGCAGAATAAGAAGATTCAAATGTTAGATTTTTAAGTATTAGAATTTTTCTTGATATCTGAGCAGAGTAAAACTCATTTTGTATGATTCTGTTACTCTACAAAAGTAATAACTGAAATAAATATATAGGGTATTGGCTGATTACTGAACAAAAAGTTCAGTAATCTAAACTAAATAAGGCATCCACACACACAAAAAAGCATCTACTTTTTTTGTTAAACTTCAAACTACTGAGCTTAACATGTAGGGTGCTTTAGTTTTCATCATTTCATTATATGCCAAATATAAAATTTTTCTCACTGATTATATTGCCAGCAAAAGTGTATATGATTATATATATTATATTATATATAATATATCATGCATATATATTTATTATGTATACATATACACAATATTATATACATAAATACACACACACACACATATATATATATATATATATATATATATATATATATTATTAGAGCTCCCTTGGGAAACAGTGAATGAAAAGTGATAACTGATAATGCTGAATAATTATGAAAATGAATATTGGATTAATGGCTTAATAATAAAAGACAATTTGTCAAGTACTAAATTTGTTCATAGCTTTAGATTTAGTATATCAGTTTATTTGTTAAGGATATATTAAGCTCCAGTATATCCACCTAAATGTTATATTTGCATCTTTACATTGTTTTTGTGATGAAAATATTCCTGTATGTCTTCATGCAGAGAAAATTTTGAAATTTTAGTTTGGAATTAGCTTACCTTTTTCAATGCAAAAGAAAATTTTCAGTGTTTGAGGACAAAGATAACAGCTTAACAATATATAAGGACTATATATATAAGAATATTACATATATATGTCATATACATATCTTATATAAGAATATATAAGGACTAACTATATAAATACTTTCCTTGTAGGAATTTAAATGATGAATAGCAGTTATCTATTATTTCTTTTGTGTGTGTGTGTGTGTGGTACTGGGAATTGAACTCAGGGGCCTTCTGCCTCTGAGCTATACCCCCAGCCCTATTTTTTATTCTTTATTTTGAAACAGGGTCTCACTAAGTTGCGGAGTGCCTCACTGGGTAGCTGAGGCTGGCCGCAAACCCGGATCCTCCGGTCTCAGCCTCCCAAATGCTGGGATCACAAGTGTGTGCCATGCCAGGCTCCATTATTTCTTACTATATATTACATCAAGTAATTTATATGATTTAGGATGCCTGGGTGTTATTTTTTTTTTCTTTTGTGGCACCCTGAGGTCCACCTCTCTTCTTGACTAGCTCCCTATTTTCTTCAAATTATTGCCAATAGGGATACATTTAAAATGTGTAGCCATCAATCATCATAAAGTTCCCCATACCGACTGTCAGAGTATATTACTAGCCGACCTCAAATATAGAGAATTAAAATAGTTATCATAACTTTACTACTTTAAAGTATGTAAGTAAAATCTTTTAAAATATAGATATTGTAAATGGATCTATTTGACTGTAGAAAATGGAAAAACTCAGGATTTGCACAGCCAAACTACACCATCAGCTATGACAAGACAGGCTAGAGCTTGGTTGCCCAGGATAGGAAGAAATAAACCACAGAGAGAATCACATGTGACATGCTATGATTTTATAGTGATGCTGCTAACCCTGTAATCATCTGCACAGTGCTCAATTTAATAGTATGGATTAAAATATGTCATGAAAACATAGGGAGGTTACAGACCTTTCTTTGAAACTGGGCATACTGGGTGTCTGGATATAATATCCCATTGCTTTTTCTCAAGGGTACCTATGACCTTTTCTTGAGAGGCTCTTAACCTAAGAAGAGAATGGAGGATGCCATAGGAGATAAAGAGGAATATGTGCACATTAAGCCATTTATGAAAAATGTATGGGACTTGTGGAGTATTTTCCCTTTGAGGAAAGTGATTTAGTACAAGAAGTATAAAGCAATGCCAGGATGGTTGTATCATCAGTATTTTACGACGACTAAGCCACATACCAGAGATGGTTTCTAAATGCCTTCGAGGAGCTGTCTGTGCTTAGTATCAATGAATACTTACTGTCTGTAGCTGACTAAGACCACCAAGATGGCAGGAATACAGCACAGGATAATGATGAAGGCAAGAGCCAGCAAAGCTCCTTCTGTGTATCCTAAACTCTCTCCTCGCTTCTTAATGCTGGTCACTGCCTCTGGAGTCCGGATCTCTAGGATGCGTCCTCCTTCCCCATAATATGGCTGAAAGTCTTTGTTGATATCAAGCAGCTTGCCATCCAAAAATCTTTATTGTTAGACAAATAGTAAAATTAATGACATTAGAAGAATGGAAACCAAACCATCAGACCAATGCATGTGTATCTATGTTTATAGCTGCACAATTCACAATTGCCAAACTATGGAAACAGCTAAGATGTCCATCGACAGATGAATGGATTACAAAACTATGGGATATGTACACAATGGAATTTTAATCAGCCATAAAGAAGAACAAAATCATGTTATTTGCAGGGAAATGGATGCAACTGGTAAACATTATGTTAAGTGAGATTAGTCAGTCACAAAAAGTAAAAAATCATATGTTCTCCCTAATATGAGGAAGCTAGGGAGAAAGTGGGACATAAGGGGCAACTGCAGACGAAGAAGAAGAAACCTTAGATGATCAAAGAAGGTGACTTAACTGAAGGTGATGGGGTGGAGGCTAATGCACATGATGTACTTTCACAAACATATCAAAGTCAATCACTAAACTGAACTTGAGAAGGAGGGAGGGTGAGGGAATGGGGTGGGAATTGGGAATTGGGGAAGCGTTAAATGAGAAATGTGTGCATGAATGCCTTGACCCGCTTGCACCTAACAAAGATGTTTAATTACAATGCACCAATAAAAAAAATAAAAAAAGAATAAGACCCATTTTAAAATAAAATATTTCTGTAATAGTTTATAACATGTTCTTTAATTGAAACACCACCTGAGCCAGAAGTGTTATGAATAATAAAAAAGTATATATGAAAAGCATGAATAATAAAGAAAAATAACTAAACATCTGTATGTAAGTATCAAATATATTAATGAAAAAGACCCTCACTTGAAATTTTTCAAACTGGAGAAAACTAATAATCAGTATCATTGAACTTACTATGTTGAGATAATTTGTATCATTAATTTATTCAGGTGGAGTATAATATAATATCCTAAATTATATAGAATAGTTTAAAGTTATATTCATGTATTTTGTCTCCTGTGTTGTCAGGATAATCCAGAAAACATAGAACATTATCAAACTGATTTATTGCCAGCCAGAAGCCGATGCAGTTATGGAAACACATCTGAGACACCAGCCTGACTCTTCTGACTTGACATAAATATTTGTTTTCCACCACACCATCTTAGATGTCCACACTCCCAAATATCAAACCAAAGTACTGTTTTAATGGAGCAGTGTGAATAAATTCAAATGGTTTTTCTGTCTAGGGAAAAAAGACTAAATCAATGCTGTAGTTAGCATACCAGTATAGTTATAATGAGAAATAGTAGCCCGTTCAATTCCATTATTCTTGTGAATCTTTTCCCTAAATAATGCAATTTCAACTATGGATATTGCATTGGAGAGGATAATCAAGGAGGGATTATTACTTAATATTAGTTTGGAAAATTTTGTTACATATTGTACACTGTGATTAATAGGTAATATGTCTTTCCAAAATTTCTGGGGAACTTTCAGACAGTCCCTTATAAATTCTATGTATTGATTTAACAATTGTATTCTTAATGACACAAGACCAAAGGATATCCTAGTTGTTTAAATTTTTTAATGATTTCTATTTAAAGGTAAATTTTCCTAATATAGAACATTGGAAAATACAAAGTAATTCAAGCAAAGCAAATTTACACATAGTCCCATGATGCAAAGAAAGCCATAGTTACTGATGAGATCTTGGCATATTCAAATCTAATCTTCTTTTTAATTAATATTTTCATAATATTTATTATTCAGCATAAACAAGGCCAAAATGCTATTTTAAAATTGTATTTTATAATAAAAATACCATTCTTATGTTAAAAAACATAGAAAACACAAAGAAACTTAAGTGGCCCAAATTTTCATCATATCAAAATATAATGGTGATAGCCCAGCATGGTGGTGCACGCTTGTAATTCCAGCATTTGGGAGGCTGAGACTGTAGGATCTGGGTTGGCAGCCAGCCTCAGCTACTTAGTGAGGCCCTCTGAAATTTAGTGAGACCCTGTTTCAAAATAAAGAATAAAAAATAGGGCTAGGGGTATAGCTTGGAGGTAGAATGGCCCTGAGTTCAATCCCCAGTACCGCAAAAAAAAAAAAAAAAAAAAAAAATATATATATATATATATATATATACTTATATACTTTCTGTGATTATCAGAGCCTGGGGAGAGAAGGAAGGTGCTGCCATGGCACAATAAGGTGACCATAGATAACAATTACGTAGTATATATTTCAAAAAGCTATAAGGAAGAAATCTGAATAAACATGATAAATATATCCATGATATGTTTAACATGATTTATTTATTTAAAATAGACCACTGTTTATGAGATAGTAGCTGGAGATGAAAACTGCTCAGGCAAAATTGTAATGATTTAATGGCTATTATGCCCTTTCCTCAATATAAACATTTTTTATTTGTCAATATTATTTCTTGGTTTGTTTCCAAATAGTTTACTCCTAAATTATTTTCCAGTGCAATTTAAATTATAGTTGCCATCATTTTACCCTTTTAAACCAGTTGAATATCCTAAAAATAGATGTTTTTAAATTTAGAAAAACATCCTAAATTCAATAATCAAACTTGAAAGTAAAATCAATTTCTGCAAAAATCATAGAATGTGGGTGAGTTTTTAAAACTAAGAAAAGTGAAAATAGAAAAGATGTATAAACTACTTTGAAAATATAGACTTTAATGATATTTAAAATGAATAAAATACTCAAAAATTGGCTTGTAGATTTGAATGTTACTTAAATTGGATGGCGGTTATGAAGCCTGAGAGTACTATCACTTTAGCCATTTGCATTTTACACAGTGATTAGTGTACTTCTTTCATAAAAATCCTTTAAAATAAATTGGTAAATAACATAACTATAGCTTTTTAAAAATTACATTGATATTAAATCATTATTTCATTGTTGCTAAAGTAGAAACTGAGAAATTTTGTTGCTGAATGCTTAAAATTATGCTAAATTTAGAATTTGTCGATTTTAGTGAAAATGCATATTAGTATATACTAAATAAATGTGTGCATACATATGTGGTTATATATAAATTTGAACATGGAAATGTTTCTTTTCTGTTTGGTATATATAGAAAAAGAAAAACTAAATTATGAAATTATGATTTCTGGATATTGTGTGTATATGTGTATAGGTATACAATAAACTATTTGGAACATACACATATGGTTACATACCAATACATCTTTTAAATAAATGTTTAAATGGAATTACAATCAAGAATCTGTTTAACAGTAGGTGTCGCTACAGTGAAGCAAAAAACATTTTTTTAAAGGATTAAACTGTTAAGAGTAACATCTAATAGAAAATACATAGCAGTTTATTTAAGATTCTTCACTTTTTTTTTAAGGGTACATAACTCAAATAATCGAGTTCAATCCAAATTCACACCAGGATGAGATATTGTCTAGTGTATGGACTTAAATGGGAACAATTATTGCCTCAGCTTTCCACCCTGAAATCCAGGAAAATATCAGATGCTAACTTTTGCTGACTCAACAGATCTGTAAAATACCTGGATTTCTTCTTAATATTCATGCTGACTGAAATTGTTGCAGGCAAACTGCCACTTTAAGAATTTGTATTTTCCTTTCAGATGGTCAGGGTTTTGAGTAAGGGGGAGACACTAAAATGAGATGATCTCAAAAAGTTAGCTGCAACTTGCTCGTAAACTGCCTACAAGAACAGACCTGGTAACATCGCTATAGTTCATACTTGGAAACCAGGTGTGGAGATCTCAGGTTTTCTCTCTGATTTATTGCATGCACTTCACTTTCAACAACATTTCAGTGAATCTCAAACTTTAAGCACTCATACTCATAGACTTGAATTAGAAGTACTCATGGGTGCTATTGTAACCAGAGAGCTGTTAGAGATAATGAAATAACTTACTTGAAAAGCTCATTCCTGTCAATGGCTCTGTTGGTTTGGGGATCGATTGCATAAACAGTGAGATCACATTTGGTGTAATCTTCGAGAGAAAAGGCATCTCCATGCCGGCGAGCACCAATGGACTCCACCACAACCTTGGCACCAGGAATTTGCTCCTGAACATAGCGATCCAAAATCCTATAAATCAAACAAAGTACAACCATGACATCTTGATGGGCTTCCTGGGGAAAAAAAAAATCACCCTCAACTTGAAGTGACATTTAGTAAATGAAAAATGATGACAGGTTGATTTTTTGCTAATGTTTTCTGAATATGAATCCTTGAAAAAAAATTCTCTGTATTTTTGTTAGCATTTAATAACCCAAAATGCTAGAAGCCAAATAAGGTAGAAAAAGGTCATCAACCTTGGCTACATTTTTTGAATTTATTATACCATTTGAGCTTTTATATGACTCATGGGAAATGCCAAATATATCACATAAATAAAGTTGTCTACACTTTAAAGGAACCATGGGAGTCTTTGGATTCTCAACATCACGTGGTTGGTATCATAAATTATACTTTCCATCAAAGTCTTCAAGATGTGGTACATATATATATATATATATATATATATATATATATATATATATATATATGCTAAGGTGCATGATTAAAATATCTTAGAATACCCTTCCTAAAGGTACAAAGATTCTAAGAACATTATCAAAATGAGAGAATTTTGTCATAGTTATCATGGTAAGTTTACAAGGTTGATATAAGAATATTGTGTGCCAATCTTAGAAGCTATTTAATTGATTGCAAGTAATTAGAAGATATACCATCTCATAGAGATCAAGTAATATTTAATTGAAAAAAACAGAAATGTTAATAGACAATTTTCTGAAAATTATAAAATTTTCTAAATATGTAACTTGATATTAATTGAAAATATAAATTACAATATTATTCTTTTCTGTATTTCTACAAATGGCAATTAATACACTTTTCATTAAAAACTTTATATTACTAACCCTTGTAGATTAATATAGAATACATATATATTATTTATAAATATCTGAATGTTAATATATTATTATTATTATTATAAACTTTTAGCCATATGTGACATATATTTTAAATTAGCCATAGAGTCAATACTCCTTTTGGAGGTCATCTATGAAGTATTTTGTTGAGGGGTAACATATTCTAAAATCCTTTGATACATCTGGAAATAACTTTTGCTTCAAATATTAAATTGACCAGCTTTCTATTCTATTAAAAAATATGTTGTCTTAAGAGTCTGGTCTCTTAAGAGATTTAGTTTAACCTTATTATAAAGACAAACCAAGATACCAAACTTTGGACAAAATGATTGTACCAGTGTGCGCCTGGGCACACTGTCAATGATAGTGAAATGTTTTAGCTATTTTTAAAGTTCTGTAGATAAGCACAGATGAAGGCTGTCAACTGAAGTACTATTCATTCTTTTCCTCTTCTCTCACCACCCCACACTCAGTAGTCTCTTTACCTTACAGTATCTTGTCTGATGAGATCCTTGAAGAAGAATAAAGGTCTAAACAGTAGTAACACAGCATTGACAAGCACACAGGTTTGGTTTATTTGCTTTTTACTTACCAGTTGTATAATCTTAGACATGTAATTAAAAGTTCTCAGTCTTAGTTTTCTTAAATACGTAATAAAATCATCTCTTACATGGAGTTGTGTGTGTGTTAAATGAGCTAAAGCTTCTATACAAATCTTCACACAGTTTTTACCAGATAGTAAGTATTCCACAAGACATGAGTGTCAATATTGTTATTATTGATCTGGCTTAAATGTTTGACCAACAAGCTTCTTCCTTGAATCTAATTGTATTTAATTAATTCATAAAATTATTAAGAAAGCATGTTTCTTTATTTTATTTGCAGTACTGGGGATTGAACCTAGGGACATTCTACCTCTGAGTCAACCCCCCAGTCCTATTTTTTATTCTTTATTTTGAATCAGGGTCTCACTAAGTTGTGGAGGGCCTCACTAAATAGCTGAGGCTGGCCGAGAACTCGGATCCTCTGGTCTCAGCCTTCCAAGTACTGGGATTACAAGCATGCGCCACCATGCCCAGCTTAAGAAAGCATATTGCTTTAGTATAACAATTTATAATTTCTGCAGTGCATTTAGGCACTATTGCTATATTCTAAGGAAGTCCTTCATATATGCATAGATTATAATATTATACAATGAAGAAACATGTCTACTGAACCTGTGTCTTCACCTATATTTCAATGGAATATTGCAGAATCATGTGACTAAAAATTAAATGTGGAATTAAATGTAACTATACTAATTATTTCGTCATTTCAGAGAATCGTAATTCAATGAAATCGAAATATAAATTATGTCAGTTAAAACATGCAACAGCATTTTCTTCCTAGACCTTTTTTTTCTTAAACTCTTAGAGATCTTTTAGGATGAAAGATATTTTATGATATGTCCTGATTTGAATCCTTCCTCTGTCTTTTTCTAAAAGAGTATGTAAAACTAAATTTAATAATTTAATGACAGCACATTTTATAAAAAAAATCTACTTTCCACTTATCATCTATATCTGTATACTAAGCATTTTCTAAACCAATTTCCATTACATATATGGCATATTTCAACACACACACACACACACACACACACACACACACACACACCAGCAAGATGTTTATCTAATTTGTAATATCTATATATCATGCACACATAAATCAACAGATATGTCTGTAATATGTATACAATGTGAATAACACTTAGTACCAGGTGTTATGACTTTGAGTTTAGTTTTTATGACTTTTTTCTTATATATGTTTCGCTTGAGTTATTTATAGTAGGCATAATAAAAACAATACAGTTCAGAAATTTTAGAAACCTTCATATAAGTTTATATTTTCAGATCCCAAAAATATAAATAATTATGTACAATGAAAAGTTATCTAATAAAATTATAGCAAAACTCTATAAGTTTAAATTGAAACTTTTTCATTCACTTATTCATTCAACAGATTCTTATTGAATACTTCTCATGGGCCAGACATTGGCCCAGACAGATGGAATATATCAAGATCTCTAAAACCATAGACTTTACATTTCAATTGGGAAAAACAAAGAACAGAAAACGAAACAATAAAATGTGTTCAGGAAAAGAATTATTGAGAAATTGATATTTAAGCAAAGACTTGAGGAGACAATGTGTGATATGGACGTCCTAGGAAAGATTATTCTAGAAAAATGAATTGCTAACTGCTTGTGCAAATGACATGATGTGATAGCAGATCACTGGAGTATAAAAGGTTTGGGACAGATCACATGGGTATTGCTAGGACTGTAAGGGCACTATCTTTTGTTGTACATGAAATAAGGATTCATAGTTTTTAAATATTGAAGTAATGTGATCCATTTTGCATTTAAAATAAGCATACTGGATGCTACGTTGAGACTAGGACAAGAAATGGGAGCTAAAGTAATATCAGGAAAGTGAGTTAGTAAGGAATTTAAGTAGAAGAAAGACTTATTAAATGCTCAATCTACTCAATAATTTAGAGGAAGATATAATCTGATCCTTGACTATTGGCCATATATGAGCTATATAATCAAATTTCGTTATCTGCATTTATATTATGCCTGATGAAATATGTACCCATTTACAAAAGTTAAAAATATTATAAAATAAGCCAAAAAATATAATAGTTGCCTGGACAAAAACTTATATTAATTAAAGGATGCTATCATTTTGTAGTTCTTTAGTATTTATTAATGATCAATTTTTACATAGCATTACTTAACAAAACAGAAAGGAGACACTAAAGCTTCAGATCAATTTAAAATGCCTTATTATCTTCCTTGAAGTATGTATATGAACACAGATTTTTTTTCAGTACTTGGAATTGAACCCAGGAACATTTTACTTCTGAGATATACCCCCAGCCTTTTTAATTTTTTATCTTAAAACAGTGTCTTGCTAAATTACTGAGGGTCTTGCTAAATTGCTGAGGTTGTCCTGGAACCTGCAATTCTCCTGTCTCAGCCTCCCCAGTACTGGTATTACAGGTATGCACCATCATGCCCGACTCATACATGGTTATAAAGAGAGGTCAAATCCTTTCATAGTGGCAATGCTATGGTGACACTATTATATAACATAGTATTAAATCCAGCGGTCTCTATTATCAGTTATTTGTTCTTTATAGTAATTGAACCTTACACTTATTCTCAAAGCTGTTGCTCTCATGCCTTAGTCTCAAGGTAAAAAACACAGGACTCACAAGATAAATTCTAGCTTAAATATACCACACTTCAACACTGCACAATTGTGTGTATGCTACTTAAATGTTTTACAACAATAGAACTACAATATAATTTAGAAATCCTACCTCTGGATATATATACCCAAAGGAATTTAAAGTCATAGAAAGCCTGTCACCATAGGTGACATTAAAATAGCCAAAAGAGAGATGTAATTCCACATTTATCACAAAATAAATTCTAGGTTAATCTACAACACTTCAAAGCATAGATATGCAAATCTACCCATAAGGTGACATATTTTCACTGAAAATTTGTAGGATATATTCATCTAATTAAAAGAGGATATGTCTCATTACTAAGGGGAGTTGGTCAATTTCATAAAGATGGCATAACAAAATAATTTTAAAAACTTAGTAGAACCACATAAGTCCATGTCAGGGAAATGTAAACTGATTATTATCATCACTATAGCAGGTAAGATTTACTATACACATTTTATTTTCTAGACACTGTGCTCTTAGCCATCAAAATATATAGATCTTTTTGCAAAACCTTTCCCATGATGAAATGTATTTATCAGGTCATTAATTTTTCCTTTAGTCAGGTCTCCCAATTCATACTGATTTCATAATTACCAAGGAAACTTTGGGTTATGATGAAATGATTTGTCATCTAAGAATGTCTACAGGGAATTAATAAGTTAGTCTGGTCACTGGAACAATAAATTCTTACATTTAATTAACTCATTGACACTCAGGTATTTTTCATTATTTACTCTTTAATACTCATAGGGTAAGCATGTGGGGATTCAGATTGCCGAATCCAGTTCCCACAGTTATTATTACTATCATTTTATCTACTATGGTAACTTTCAAAAAGCTATCAATATATTTATCTAAACTTACATTGATTTAAAAAAAAAAACTATAAAGAGGAACCAGTGTTAGGAAAAGTGAATATCCACAAAACAAAGAATATACCATATAAAAAATTAACTCAAATGGATTAAAAACCTAAACATTACACCCAAAGCTATAAAACTTCTAGAAGAAAAAGTATGAGAAGTTTCATACTATTATATTTGGCAATGATTTTTGTACAGGATACGAATAACACAGGCAACAAAAGCAAAAACAGACAAATGGGATGGCATTACATTTGAAAATTTATGTCCCTTAAAGGACACAATCAAAGAAATGAAAGTAACCTATGGAATGGGAGAAGATATTTGCAAATCTCGTATCTGAAGAACTCCTATATCTCAACATCAATAAAAATCAAATAATCTAATTAAAATGGTTTGGGCAGGAATGTGGTGAAGTAGAAAACCCTATGCATTTTTGATGTAACTGTAAAATGGTAGAAACACTGCACAATTGTGTGTATGCTACTTAAATGTTTTACAACAATAGAACTACCATATAATTTAGAAGTCCTACCTCTGGATATATATACCCAAAGGAATTTAAAGTCATAGAAAGCCTGTCACTAGAGCCGGGCGTGGTGGCGCACGCTTGTAATCCCAGCATTCGGGAGGCTGAGACCGGAGGATCCGGGTTCGCGGCCAGCCTCAGTTACCTAGTGAGGCACTCCGCAACTTAGTGAGACTCGGTTTCAAAATAAAGAATAAAAACTAGGGCTGGGGGTATAGCTCGGAGGTAGAATGCCCCTGAGTTCAATCCCCAGTACCGC
>PVLC010004867.1:45018-81268 GCA_004027655.1 Graphiurus murinus | reverse complement strand
GGTACTGGGGATTGAACTCAGGGGCGTTCTACCTCCGAGCTATACCCCCAGCCCTATTTTTTATTCTTTATTTTGAAACCGAGTCTCACTAAGTTGCGGAGGACCTCACTAAGTAGCTGAGGCTGGCCGCGAACCCGGATGCTCCGGTCTCAGCCTCCCAAATGCTGGGATTACAAGCGTGCGCCACCACGCCCGGCTTATGCTGGACATTTCACGTAAAAGGAATCACGGAATCGACGTGTAGCCTTTCAGGTGTGGCTCTTTCACTTATCAGTGTTCTCAAGGTTCATCCATGTTGTAGCAGGTATCAGAACTTTACTCCTTTTGTTGCCAGACATGATCCCACCATGTGGGTATGTCACGATTCATTTATCCAACCATCCACTAATGGACATTTGGGTTATTTCCATCTTTTGGCTGATGTGATAATAATGCTTCTATGAACACTCTACACCTGTTTCAGTTCTTCTGGATGTGTACCTAGGAGCGGATTTGCTGGGTCAAATGGTAATTACGTTTAACTTTTTTTTTTTTGTGGTACTGGGGATTGAACTCAGGGACATTCTACCTCCGAACTATACCCCCAGCCCTATTTTTTATTCTTTATTTTGAAACAGGGTCTCACTAAGTTGCAGAGTGCCTCACTAAGTAGCTGAGGCTGGCCACAAACCTGGATCCTCCTGTCTCAGCCTCCCAAGTACCAGGATTACAAGCGTGCGCCACCATGCCCGGCTTATGTTTAGCTTCTTGAGGAACTACCGAAGTATTTTCCACAAAGGAGACCCATTTTTATGTTCTCATCAACAATGTATGAGAGGTCCCATTTCTACAAATCCTCACTAGCAGAGTGCATGTGTGTGTGCGTGTGTGCGTGTGTGTGTGTGTGCATGCATGTGTATTATTGGGGACTGAACTAAGGGATGCTCTACCTCTGGGTAATTCCTCAGCCCTTTTTATTTTAAGGCAAGGTCTTGCTAAGTTGCCCAGGCTGACCTCAAACGTGCTATCATGCTTGGCTTATTGTCTTTCTTTTTGATTATGGCCATTCTGGTGGGTGTGAAGTGGTATCTTTTTTTTTGTTGTTGTTACTGGGGATTGAACTCAGGGGCATTCTACCTCCGAGCTACACCCCCAGCCCTATTTTTATTCTTTATTTTGAAACCAAGTCTCACTAAGTTGCATAGTGCCTCACTAGGTAGCTGAGGCTGGCCGCGAACCCGGATCCTCCGGTCTCAGCCTGAAGTGGTATCTTATTGAGGTTTCTATTTGCATTTCCCAAATGACTAATGATGTTGAACATCTTTTCATAAATATCTATTCAAATCCTTTGCCCCTCCACTTTACTTTGTTTTTTTGTTTGTTTTGTTTTTTATTTGGTGTTGAACCCAGGGTCTACTACTGAGCTACATCCCCAGCCTGACCTTTTTTTAACTGGTTGGTTATTTTTTTGCTGTTGAGTTTTAAGACTTCTTTATATAGTCTAGTTTCTAGGCTCTTATAAGATATATGATTCAGAGCTGGGCGTGGAGGCGCACGCTTGTAATCCCAGCATTTGGGAGGCTGAGACGGGAGGATCTGGGTTCGCGGCCAGCCTCAGCTACCTAGTGAGGCACTCCACAACTTAGCGAGACCCGGTTTCAAAATAAAGAATAAAAAATAGGGCTGGGGTGTAGCTCGGAGGTAGAGCACCCCTGAGTTCAATCCCCAGTACCGCAAAAAAAAAAAAAAAGATATATGATTCATATGATTCCCCCCAATTTTTCTCTCATTCTATGGGTTTTCTTTTCATTCTCTCTCTTTTTTTTTTTTTTTGATACTGGGGATTGAACCCAGGGTCATTCTACTTTCGAGCTACATCCCCAGCCTTATTTTTTAGTCTTTTTTTTTTTGGTACTGGGGATTGAACTCAGGGGCATTCTGCCTTCGAGCTATACCCCTACTCCTATTTTTTATTCTTTATTTTGAAACCAGGTCTCACTAAGTTGCAGAGTGCTTCACTAGGTAGCTGAGGCTGGCCGCGAATCCAGATCCTCCAGTCTCAGCCTCCCAAATGCTGGGATTACAAGCGTGCGCCACCACTGGCTTAGTCTTTATTTTGAAACAGGGTCTCACTAAGTAGCTGAGGCTGGCCGCGAATCCAGATCCTCTGGTCTCAGCCTCCCAAGTACTGGGATTACAAGTGTGGGCCACCATGCCCGGCTTCTTTTCATTCTCTTGAGAGTGTCCTTTGATTCACAAAAAGTTTTTATTTTGATGAAGTTCAATTTATCTATGCAGATGTTCCTCAACTTATGATAGTTATATCTCTATAAACCCATAAATTGAAAATACTGTAATACAAAAGTGATTTAATACATCTAACCTTCTGAACATCACAGCTAGTCTACCTTAAATGCACTCAGAATACTTAGCCCACATTTGAGCAAAATCATTTAACACAAGGACTATTTTATAATAAAGCATTGACTATCTCAAGTAATTTATTGAATACTGTACTGAAAGTCAAAAACAATGTTTGTATGGGTTTGCTTTTACACCACCGCAAAGCTGAAAAAATCCTTAAATCAATCTTAAATGAAACCATCATATATCAGAAACCATCTGCATTTCCTCCCTGCCCCCCCCCAGTATGGGCATTGACCCCAGGGTCATTGTATCACTGAGCTATACCCCCAGCCCTTTGTATTCATTCATTTCTTTATTTTGAGATAGAGTCTCACTGAGTTGCCCAAACTTGAGATCCTCCTGCCTCAGCCCCCTGAGTCGCTGGGATTACAGGTGTGTACCACTGGACCAGCTGCATTTCTTTTTGTTGCTTTGTGATTTTGGTGTCTTAGCTAAAGAGCCATTGCCAAATCCAAAGACATTTGGCAATGGTCGTTTTTGCAGCTTCTTGGCTGATTCCAATGTGTAGTCTAGTTTAAGGACTACCAGCCAAGGAGATTAGATCCTCAGGTAAAACCTGAGCCAACTCCCACCTAAGCCAGTCTCACAGCCACGGGGCGGACTCTGCAGTTGAGTGATGACCTAAGCTGGGGCAGCAGAGGGGAGTGGACTGGGGCCTGGGAGGGCCCAGGCTATGGACAGGAACTCATGTTTTATCTCAGTCAAGGCTCGTAACTAAGGTCACTCCCATGGTAGAGCCAAAGTGTCCCCAGCTTGGTCACCTGCCTGTGCCCTCATGACTGGGGGCAGAGCTGAGACTTGCTCACATCCTTTGGACTTGTAGTCCCCAAGATATGGTCCCCAAAGGTACAGCGGCAGGAGCAACATAAGCTGAGACCTTGTGAGAAATGCACAAAAATTCTAACAAGAAACTCAGCTGGGGCCTGGAGAGCTGTCTGATCAGCCTCCAGGAGACTCTGGAGCAGGCAGGTCTGCCACCACTAATCAGAGGGACCCTCCATAAGAGGCCTTTTCTCTTCAGGTGTGTGTGTGTGTGTGTGTGTGTGTGTGTGTGGCTAAGGATTGAACCCAGGGACTTTCTATCTCTAAGCTACAACCCCAACCCTATTTTATTTTTATTTGGAAACAAGGTTTCACTAAGTTACCAAAGATGGCTTTGAACCTGTGATCCTCCTGTCTCAGCCTCCTAATCGCTAGGATTACAGACTTGCGCCATCACGCCTGCCTGGCTACTCTCTCCAGATCTTGAGTCTCCAGAACCAGTGAGCCAGCCCTACTGGAGCCAACCCTGGCTCCATCCCAGACCTCCTGTGTGCCTGCTACATCAGCCCAGGGTCTGAGGGCACTTTTATGCAGTGCTCGGGCCGCCTGGGGGCTCCTGTGTGGGCCGAGGGGCAGAGCCACATCCTGAGCCCAAGCTGACAGCAGGAAGGCCCAGCTCTGATGGGCTGAGGACTGACTTTCTTCTCCTGTGTGAAGCCTGGCACCCCACTGAGGCTGGGTGACAGCCTCCTCTGGATACCATCCACTGAGGTCACAGACAACCTGTCCCACCATGACTGTCCCAACCTGTCCATGCCCTGCTGCCCTGGGTCACCTGAGGAGGCTCGATGAGCTGCCAGAGTGTGACTGGTCACACTCCCGGCCTGCAACGATGGCCTTCCATGTCTTCCCACTGAGCTCACTGGGGGTGACTCCCTGCCGGAAGTACATAGCTCGGTCTTCACAGCCGATGCCCCAGACCTGGAACAGAAGGAGGCACTGCTCAGAGGAGGCTGCAGGCAGAGTTGAGCCTCCTATCCCTTACTGGGGGTGCAGGGGGAGAACAGGGGGCCAAGGGAGTGCCCAGCAGGGCCAGGGGACATGTCTAGAAATGCAGGCGGGAGTCCCCTCTGCCACAACTTGGCACATGACTGAGTGTGTTAGGGCTGGGGAGGTTCGTCGGGGTAGATGTGGGGTGAGTGCCAATGAAGAGCAACAAGCTCAGGAGAATGAGGACCCAATCCTAGCCACCCAACTTTAGGTGGACCAGGGGCTTTGGGGGGACAGAATCCAGAGGAGATAGGAGGGCTGAGAGACACTGTGTTGGGGTGTTGGGTCTTTCAGGCAGCCTCTGGTGGGAAGTTGATCCCCAAGGGAACTTCCATGCTTCATGGGGTGGGGGGGTGTCACCTTCACAGCAAGGGTCAGTACCCCTTAAGTCTTACAAGTACCCAAACCTCACTATCTATGAGAAGGTCAAACCGTACAGACGACGCTTATGAGGAATCACATCTGGAGTCAAAGTTAGGAGCCCAGGTCCATCGGTCACTTGGTGACCATTCCACCCAATTCCTCCAGACATCTCTCAGTGACACCTTCCGGTCTCCAGGACACAAACTTGCCTCCCTCGGCAGAGCTGTGCTCATTGCTCTGCAGGTCCTTAGGAAAGTGACCCCAGGGATGAGTGGAGATCCCAGAACCCTGACAGAACCAGCCCCTGGGGACCCTCGAAGGCTGGGAACCCCACCGTGCCAGCATCAGGTGTCCCTGCCAATGAGAAGGGACAGCGGGACACCAGGTGGGCACATCATATGAGGGACCACGTGCACACCTGGTCATTCAGCCCCACGTTGACCATCAGCATCTCTCCCACCATCTCGATCCAGCTGGTGCCACCGGGGTTGTGAGAGTTGACACCTCTTCGGAACCACACCTGGAAAAGCCCAAAACAAATACACCGCCCTGGAGGGCCACTGACATGGAGGGCTCTTTGTAAGGATCAGGAAGATGAATAAATTAATTTGACCTTTGGGTCATGCCATAAATGAGCAGTGCATATTGTTTAGAAAGAAAATGTCAGCTGGCTATGGTGGTGCACGCCTGTGATTCTAGTACTTGGGAGGCTGAGGCAGGAGGATCGCAGGTTTGAGGACAGCCTCAGCAAGTAGTGAGACTCTCATTAACCTAGCAAGACCATTTCAAAATAAAAATAAAATAGGGCTGGGCGTGTAGCTCAGAGGTAGAATGCCCCTGGGTTCAATCCCCAGTGCAACAAAAACAAACAAACAAAAATTGGGCTAGGGGCCGGGAGTAGTGGGACATGCTTATAATCCCAGTACTTTGGAGGCTGAGACAGGAGGATCATAGGTTTGAGGACAGTCGCAGCAAATAGTGAGACTCTCATCAACCTAGTGAAAGCCTGTTTCAAAATAAAACATAAAATAGGGATGGGGGTGTGGCTCAGAGGTAGAATGCCCCTGGATTCAAACGTCAGTGCCACATAAAAAAAAGAAAGAAAATGTAAATCCATGTTCATCTTCCCACACTCCTGCTGAGTCCCCCTGCACTTGGCACTGTCCTCCAAGGGCTGAGAATCACCTGCGTTGGCCTCACCTATCTAGCAGTTTCCTATCTATTTTCTGGCCTAAGATTTGGAAAAGGTCACTTTGTTGTATTTAATTAATTATGTTATGTATTTGCAGTACTAGGGATTGAACCCGAGGGTGCTCTACCGCTGAGCTACATGCCCAGTCTTTTATTTTTTATTCTAAGACAGTGTCTTGCCAAGTTGCCCAGGGTGGTCTCCAACCTGCGATTCTCTTGTCTCAGCCTCCTGAATGGGTGGGATTACAGGTGTGCACACCATCGCGCCTGACAAAAGATCACTTTATTGGCTCACGTCTTCCTCTGTGTAAGATAACCATCTTAATAAGGTTATTTATAAAAACTATTTCTTTATAAACTTATCATTAGACTAAATAAACTATTTGAGGTCTATGCTTAATGCTAGATGAAACAGTCCCCTTAACACTGGACCATCCCTGTAAGAATAGAAACCTTCCACATTAAATCACATCCACCCACCTGGCCCCCAGCATTCCCATCTTACTTTCCGATCCTTCGTGACAGCCCAGACCACGCTGACACCCACGGAGATGTGCATGATCCCATTTTCAGGCCCAGGAGGCTCCACTATGGACCAGAAACTTCCTACGAGCCCCCAAAGAAACCCCAGATAGCCTCCATTAGACAAAATGCTGGGCAACAAGCTCCCCACTTCCCAGGCCAGGGGTAGGGCCAGCCCCGGGCTGCCCACCTTTGGGGTTGTTCCTGTTGATTCCTTCTCGGACCAGGGCCTGCCCTTCCCAGAGGGTGGCCCACAGGAGGTCGTGGGGCCCACAGCTGATCTGGACCACTTCTCCTGGGGTGTCTACCAGGGACCACGATGAGCCTTCGGGGTTGGGGTGGGTAACGTCCTCTCTGTACCACACCTGGAGAAGAGAGCAGGGCGGGCACTTGCATCAGCACATCTGCACATCCACACAGGCCACGTATGGGGGTCTCTGATGCACCTGCATACTCCAACTGTGTAGTAGCTCTCCCTCCAACTCTACTGCCAGCCAGAGGAGTTAATGACTCCACCATGGAGAGAAAATGCAAACCCTGGGTTTCGGTGGTCCTGGGGCACAGACCTGTTTTCTTTATCTGTTTGTGAGAACCACCCATCCCAGCACACACACACCCCATTCATATCCACCATCCAGCCTCAGGCACACAGTGCCCAAAAGTTCCCAGCTGGCCCTCGATCCTCCGCCCCCTAGTGGCAGTGTGCACTCAGGACACCTGTCCTTAGAGGAAGCCAGGATCTGGGTAGTTAGGTGGGAAAATCCCCCGGCCCATTCATTCAAATATCTAATATGCCCACTTCTTTTGCTCTATAACCTGGATAGTTAAGACTGAGCAACTCCCTTATACTGTCCAAACAGTCTGGCTAATTTCATCTGGAGGAGGTTGAACTTCTCTGCATGGTCCCGGGAGGGCTGGTGACCCGGTTCAGAGACTGGTTTTCAGACTGGGGACCCCAACATCCCAATCCTACCTATCCAGCCTTACAAAGGCCCTGCCCCCTCACTCTCAGGTGGCTTCAGGGCACATCTGCCTCCCCTGCTCCTCCTGGGGCTCGGGGTAATGGTGCCACCTCTTACGGGCCACAGAGGGGGCACTGGGTGGTGCTGGCTCACAACTGGTACTGGAGGAACACAAATGCTGCTCTTCAGCCTCTGTCCTCCCCTCTCTCTGTGTCTAGGTGGGCACAGCCCCTCACGCTGATGGCCCCCTAACCCTCTTCAGTGTGACTCAGAGGAAGCAACTGTGGTTAACTAAGCCCAGACCCAACATGACCTGGAGGTGAGCCTGCTAAAAATATCCTTCTCTGACTGTTCCAAAGCCAGCAGGGGAATTATGGTAAGGGTTGCTGAACGACCATAAACTATGACCTAAAGTGATATAAAACCATGAAGAAAGGGTTGGGTCCCCCATGCTTGGTACCATCGGGGCCACTGCTGCTTTTGGGGTCGGTTTTATTCCTTTGCTTAGTTCACAAACTTCCTGAAAAAAAAGGATTCCTTCTCTAAACATCCATCCACCCATACATTATCCATCCATCCATCCATCCATCCATCCATCCATCCACCCACCCACCATACATCTGTTCACATACCATCAAACTATCTACACATCTACCACCTATCCATCCATCCATCCACCTATCCATCCATCTACCCACCATTCACCCATCCACTCACACACCACACATGCAGTCTCCTGGGGACTGTGGAAGGTGCCACAGGGGAGCTCGCAGGGGTCCCCAGATCTGTCCAAGGAGACAATATTGATGGCATCTGAGCCCCAGGTGGGCTCAGAGGAGGGACAGGCAAGGACCAGGCGTAGAATGGAGATTAGAGGCTCCTGTGAAGAGACCCAGGGGCCCACAGAATAGAATGCACAGGATAGGGGACCATGGAGAGCCTGGGAACATCCTGCCTGCTCAGGAAGCCCCAGCTCCGAAGATCAGAGGTGAGGACCTCATGGACCTCCAGCTCAGGGAGCCCGCCCTGCTGTGGATGGCCTCCTTCACCACCTCTGGACACACCACCATGGGAAGGGCGTGGCCTTACCTTTCCCTGCAGAGAGACAGCCCATACTGAGAGGCGGCCCACGGGCTCCTCCGTGATCTCCCACCCCCCAACAGAGAGGTCATTGAAGGGGTCAGGTAGGTCCTTGGGGTCATCGTTTGAGGGGATCTGAAATGAGGTGAGAAGCAGTGGCTGTCATTACTTGGTGAAGCATGCTCCACGGTGTGTCCTTCCCTCTACTGTCCGCCTCCCCTCCAGCCTGCTCTAAGCTCAGCCCACAACTGCCTGACTTCATGAAAAAGGCAGCACAAGACTATGAGCTCCCACCCCGGCCCCTCCGCCCCACCCTCTTTGCTGGCCACCAGGCCTAGGCCACTGTCCCTGCGTGGGCACTGCCGCTTCCATGTGAAAGGCAGATGCGCTATGGGGTCTGGGCTCTGACTCCCCAGCAACCTGGCCAGTGACTCTTTCTCTGCAGAACAGGGCTCACGGCAGAACAAGGCCATGCTGGTACAAGACCTCCACAGACACCCCATCCTCGAGGCTCCTCCTAGCCCTGGTGGCCAGCAGGCCAGGCTGGCAGCTGCAGACACTGGGCCATCTGAGTGTCTGAGCCCTCCTCTCCAGCCCAGGCCTCCTGCCCCTGAGGTTGAGGTTCTTTTGGGTCACAGAACAGTACTGGAGCCTGATGTGACTCCCTCCGTGGGGGAGGGGAGGCCTGGATCAGGACAAGGTTTGTGCTGTCCTGAGCCATGGTCAGGCCTAGCTCCGATGTGGCCATCTCCCAAATGAAGGGACATGCTGTGCAATCGGGTTCAGGAATCAGACACATCCCGAAGGCCAAGTTCAGGTGGGGAACAGTGTTCCCTGGTGCACAGGCAGGGGGTGGAGATGATTCTCCTACCAGGGACTGCTGTCCCTATTCCCCATCTGTGTTGACCCTCCCCAGCCCACACCAGGAGGAGGCACAAGGAACCTTGGCCCAGGTGTCCCGGGACTTGTATCTCCTATACCGGATCCACTTCCGCCTCCGCACGCATGAATTCCACTTCTTGTCCCTTGTGTAGGTGGCGGGAAAGTCCATGGCATATGTCCACCCCTGAAATGCCAAAGTGGGGGTCTGTAAGGCCCTGAGAAGGAATCTGAAGAGCTGGGGAAGGTGGAAGGGAGCAGAGTGTCAGGAGTGTGACAGTATGACCCGAAGCACCTGGTCCCAAGCAAGCAGAGGTCAGACACCACGGGCAGGCGCTAGGGACAGCAGCACTGGGGGACAGATTGAGCCCACAACAACCCTCCCCAAGGGGTAGCCATGGTGGGTACTGAGTTCACTTACCCCTTTCTCAGTGGGTTTCCCTCCAAAATTCTCATCCACGTACCAGTCCGATTCCCACTCCCAGTGTGGTGAGGGCAGTGCCACCTCGTCCAGTGGCCGGTGCTGGAGCCCACTCACGTCGCTCCATGCCCAGCGGTCACTCGGCAGGAGCTTCTCGCAGAAGCCGCCCATGGGGTTCCAGCGCTGAGGCCAGGGACACAGAGACAGCCTTAGCCAGCAGAAGGGGACCCAGGTGAGCAGGCTCCCTCCAGGGCCAGCAAGCTGCTTATCTCCAGGATGGGAATTGAATGGAAGACCTGCCTGGGACTCAGGGCTCAAGGACCTTACACTGCTTCATCAAAAGCCAGCACATCAGTAGGGATCCCAGGGTGCAGGACCCAGCCACAGCCGCAGTACTCCGAGGGGGCCAGGCAGCGGAAGGCATGAGCCATCCTGGGCTCCTAGAAACCTGTGGGAGCCCACTTTCCTACAGACTCAACTGGCCTGCTTTGGTTCAAGACTCCAGCCCCAAAAGCCCCTGGATGCTACGTGACTTGGATCTTAAGCCCAATAAAGGAGATGAATATGGGGACCAGGGGGTGGGGGTGCTGGGGCCTCTGTTCCCTTTTCAGTGTATTTTAACCAACAGCCCAGGGAACCCACCATCTCAGCAGCTGCGCATGCACAGGTTGCTACCTGATTCTCATAGGCCTCCTCTCGGTGGCGGATGGGGACGTCACTGGCACACATGTACAAGTAGACCTGGTTGTCACAGGCAATGCCCCAGCAACACTGCGTGGTCGCACTGACACGCTTGAACTCCAGTTGGGCATCCTTGGCCAGCTCCCAATACTGGCCGGCCGTGGAGAGAGTGTACACTCTCCCAAAGAGATCCGCTGCCCACAGCACTGAGGTGGGCATGGCGGCACAGGTGGAGGAAAATGAGAGGCTAGGAGAGTGTCAGGCTGAGCGTGGTGGTGCACACTTATAATCCCCGTACTTGGGAGGCTAAGACAGGAGGATCGCAGGTTTGAGACCAGTCTCCGCAACCTAGATCCTGTTTCAAAATAAAAAGAAAAATAGGCTGGGGGGTGTAGCTCAGAGGTAAAATGACCCTGGGTTCAATTCCTAGTACCACAAAAAAAAAAAAAAAAAAAGGAGTGCCAGGGTCCTGGCTACCAGCCCTGGGATGTGAGGGCTGGTGGGACCTGGGAACCAAGGATGACAAAATGAGGACCAGAGAGAGGAGCGAGTGGTTACTGCACAGATCAGAAGCAGGACTTCCTGTGGGGATTGCTTTTTCTTCATTTGCCTTTTCTTCCTTCTCATGGGGATTTTTTTGAACATACCAAAAAGTACAGGAAAAAAGTATGTAACATCCATATATCTACTTCCCCAAACCTAGTGAACATTATTATTCTGTTACAGCTTCT
Organism: Graphiurus murinus; assembly: GCA_004027655.1. NCBI lineage: Eukaryota > Metazoa > Chordata > Mammalia > Rodentia > Gliridae > Graphiurus > Graphiurus murinus. The sequence continues at coordinate 70,220 of PVLC010004867.1, read as the reverse complement.
TCAGATCTTTCTTTTCAAAAGAATAAACGAAAGCACCTAGATTTAGTCCACTTGTGTTCTCCCCTCTGCTGGTCTCACAGTGACATTCCTACCTGTGCATGGTGAAGGAGACCAATGTGGGCCTGGCTGTCCCAGCCAGAGCCTTGTGTGGTCCTGAGTAATGTCATCATAGGCTCCGGGCCTGTATTATCTGATTTAATTCTCACAAGGTGAGCAGCTTATTATTCCTATTTTGCAAGAATTTGGGATTCGGGGCCTGGCTCCATCTTGTTCTAGTACCATCAAAAGCTAACTAATGGTGTGGTGGTACATGTCTCTCATTCCAGTACTTGGGAAGCTGAGACAGGAAGATCATGGGTTGGAGGCCAGCCTCAGCAACTTAGCGAGACCCTATTCCAAAATAAAAAATAGAAAGGGCGGGGTATGGAGCTTAGAGGTAGAATACTCCCGGATCCAACCCCTAGTACCAAAACAAACAAACTAGCTAACCTCCCTCTGCCTTGATTTGCTAATGTGTAAAAGTCAGGTGCTAGTGTGTGGGAGCCAGGTGATCATGCTACCTCTAGGGCACAAAGGAATTCTCTTCACCCTCCCTTAAGCAACTGCCTCCCTCTCTTCCAGTCTCTCTGCCTTTCTGCACCCTCCTCTTTCTCTCTTCTTTGTGCTCTGTAGGTGAACAAGATCCAAGATCCACCAAAGTGTTACCCCCCAGGGCTAACACTGCTGCTGCTCCCTGGGGCAATTCCTGGAGTCCTGGCTTCTGGTGGGAATGCCAAAGAGCAACGAATGAAGACAGCAGGGGAGTCACAAGGAAAAGCTCTGCCTGATGGGGAGGTTCCCAGATCCAACAGGGAGTGCTGCCCTCGGGCCAGGGGAGAAGAAAGGCCTGGATGTAAGCACATTGCCAGTGTGGTTTGGAAACTGGAGCTACCAGGGCACAGGCAAGTTTATTTAGGTGCCTTGAGGCAGGGCCAGGCCGTTCTGTGCGTGGGCGCTGCAGAAAGCACTGCGATTGTAGTGATGACTGGGGGTGGAACAGATCTGAAAACAGGAGCATCTGCCATGGGCAAAGCAGGCTCTTTTGGAACAAAGTTAAGTCTAACGAACATGAAGAAAAGTGCAGGCTGAGAAGGAAGTGACTGAGGGGATAAGAACAGGAAGATGGGAGGCAGAATAGAAGCCAATTTGAGGAAAACAGCCATGACAGGAAGTAGAAAGAGATGACAGGCACTGGGCATGGTGGAGCACACCTGTAATCCCAGTACTTGGGAGGCTGAGATAGGAGGACCGCAGGTTGAAGGACAACCTCAGCAATTTAGTGAGGACCTCCACAATTTAAAAAATAAAATAGGGCTGGGAGTATGGCTCAGAGATAGAATGCCTCTGGATTCATCCAGTACCACCAAAAAAAAAAAAAAAAAAAAAAAGGAGCAGGGGAGAGAGATGACAGGAGGAACCAGGCATGGTGGTGAATGCCTGTAATCCCAGTACTTGGGAAGCTGAGACAGGAGGATCGCAGTGTTGAGATCAGCCTCAGTCACTTAGCAAGACTCTCAGCAACCTAGTGAGACTCTGTTTCAAAACAAAAACTAAAAAAAGGGCTAGGGTTGTAGGGCTGTAGCTTGGACAAGAATGCCCCTAGGTTCAATCCCCAGTACCACAAAAAAAAGAAAAGTGAGAGAGATGACAGGAGAGAGACTGACCAGCTGACCAGCAGAATGGAACAAGCCTGGGGAGGAAGAACCCCTCAACCACAGGAGCACCAAGGGAAATCAGAACATCAGCCCTCTGGAGCCCTTTGAAATCTAGCATCTGAGACCAAGTGCCAGAGTCAGGACCCCTGGGGCCCCCAGGTACCCCCTCCTTCCTCTGTGGTCAGGCCTGGGAGTCCCTCTGGCACCTTCACAATCAATGTCTAAGAGTGTTCAGAGCTGCCGGGACCCAGTCTATAAGAATTTGGGTCTTGGCTCCATCACTTTCTAGTACCCCTGAAAGCTAACTAACTTCTTTGTGCCTTGATTTGCTAATGTGTTGTAAAGTCAGAAAGGAATACTGACCTACTTACTGTGTGAAAATTAAATCAGATGATACAGCGCTTACAATAAACACTGCTTCATATCAGCAAGAACAAAATGAGTGTTACTGATATCTTTTTTTTTTTTTTTTGGTACTGGAGATTGAACCCGATAGGGGAGGCTATCTCTGAGCTCTAGTCCTATTTTATCTTTTATTTTGAAACAGGGTTCATGCCTGGCTACACACTTATATTTGATACCACTGCCCAGCTTATCTCCTATCTCTGCCACTGAGCTACATCCCCAGCCTAAAAATGATCACTTTCTAATTTTAAGATAAAACTAATTTTAAGATAAATTTTTTTTTTTTGGTGGTACTGGGGATTGAACTCAGGGGCATTCCAAGCTACACCCCCAGCCCTATTTTTTATTCTTTATTTTTGAAACAGGATCTCACTAAGTAGCTGAGGTTGGCTGCAAACCTGGATCCTCCTGTCTCAGCATCCCAAGTACTGGGATTACAAACTTGCGCCTGGCTTATCTCCTATTTAAAAAAAAAAAAAAGGCCAGGCATGGTGGCACATGCTTGTAATCCCAGCATTTGGGAGGCTGAGAGTGGAGAATCCAGGTTCGAGGCCAGCCTCAGCTACCTAGTGAGGCACTCCGCAACTTAGTGAGACCCTGTTTCAAAATATAGAATAATAAAAAAGGGGGGCCTGGGGGCATAGCTCGGAGGTAGAATGCCCCTGAGTTCAATCCCCAGTACCATAAAAAAAAAAAAAAATAGCCAGGCACTGTGGGCTCATGTCTGTAATCCCAGTACTTGGGAGGCTGAGACAGGAGGATTACAGATTTGAAACTAGCCTCACCACCAACTTACTGAGACCCTGTTTCAAAATAAAAAGGGGCTGGGGGCGGGGTAGCTCAGATGTAGAATGCCCCTGGGTACAATCCTCAGCACCAAAAACAAACAAAAAAAACAAGACCCTTTCCGGTTGGCCTGAGTCTTGAGACTCTTCATTTTTTCCTAACAGTGCTCTGCACACACAATGTTTAATAATAATCACCTCCACCTCCTTCCAACATATACTGCCAATTTCCCGAGCCTCAACAGAAATACTGCTTCAGAGCCGACCATGGTGGTGCACACCTGTAATCCCAGTACGTGGGAGGCTGAGACAGGTTCAAGGACAGCCTCAGCAAGTTGTGAGACTCTCAGCAACCTAGCAAGACCTTGTTTCAAAATAAAAATAAAAAATAGGGCTGGGGGTATAGCTCGGAGGTAGAATACACCTGGGTTCAATTCCCAATATAAAACACACACACACATTAATCTTCAAAGACAACTCACAATACAATGTGTAAGCAACCTAAGTCTACAGGAAGAGCTCAAAGAATGGAGTCTTTGACTTGTATTTGATACACTTTCCTTCAGATAAATGACTAAGCAGTAATTTCCTTCCAGACATAATTGAACCTTCTAGGTGGTTAACGGAAGAACAGTCAGCTGCAGAGAAACTCTTTTCAAAATGAAGACCCAAGTCGGGTGTGGTGGCGCATGCTTATAATCCCAGCATTTGGGAGGCTGAGACAGGAGGATCCCGGTTCACAGCCAGCCTCAGCTACCTAGTGAGCCACTCCACAACTTAGGGAGACCCTGTTTCAAAATAAAGAATAAAAAATAGGACTGGTGGTGTAGCTCAGAGGTAGAATGCCCCTGAGTTCAATCCCCAGTACTGAAAAAGAGAGAGAGAGAGAGAGAGAGAGAGAGAGAGAGAGAGAGAGAGAGAGAGAGACACACCCAGGCTCCGGTCACTGCCCAGCTAAAGGAAACACTGGGTAAGTATCCTTGGTCAGCCACACCTTCTTTCTGCTTCTGCCAGGATGCATCCCCATCTCCTCGTGTGCTATTTCCCGGCTGTGAGCTGACAAGGCAGCCTGTCCTGAAGGGGACAGATGCACTGAAGGGGAGTTGGCACATAAGAGTCATGATTCTGGGATCCTGGGATTTCTTTGTTTTGTACAAGTGAAGGGATGGAAAGAACATCTTCCAAGGAAGTAACCTCCAATTCACCAAGAACGTCTACAAAATGATTTGAGTTGGGCCTTCAGTCATTCCTCACCCTCAAAGCCATCTGCTTTTCTGCATCAGTTTATTCACAGATCTCTTCAGAAACCAAAAAGTGCCCCAAGAAGTGGGGATAGATGGGGTAGAGGGCGGTCTGTAGTACAAGGTAGCTCCCTATACATTTACTTCCTCTGAATCTGCTCTAGGACCCTTTCCAAACCGTTTCTTGTTGCTTGTTTTTCCATTACACTGTCATTCCTGCCTGCTGTGCATTGGCTACTAAGGTAGTTTGCTGGCTGTCAAGTACAGAGACTGCTCAAAAGTGACATCAGGGTCGAAAGAGGTGAGGGGAAGAAACAGAATTTGTAAGGTAGTTGAGTCCTTCCTGAGGAATAGGGTCCTTCCAGCCCCACCAGGCAAGAGGAGGTGCCCTGAATCAACCTGGCTTTCATCCCATTTCCTGCACTTGGGCGACAGGTGGGCCCCCTGCACTGCCACCAATAGCATAGGTCGGAGTGCAGGGACCTGACCATCTGCCCACGCTAATCCCAGGACATGCAGATTTACTCTAACCTCTGCCCAAGAAGAAGGCTAGAGAGGCCCACTGAAGCTTCTCGGTTCTCTAAAACCGCCAGGCACCAGCGATCCGCTTCTCAAATCGCTCCAGTCCAAAGGTCCTGCCACCTCAACCTTCCCGGAGGACCGGGACGCCCGAGCCCACACCCCTGCCGCCATGCGGAGGGGGTGCAGCACTGCACTCACCTGCGCCGGCGCCCCGCCGGGCGGGGTCTCCAGAGCTCCCAAGCTGCGGGGCTAGCGGGAGGACCCGGACGGGGCCGCAGGCGAGAGGGCGGGCCGGAAGCGGCAGTCATACCAGCGCTCATTGGCCAGTCTTGACGTGACGTAAAAGCGCGAGGGCGCACGATTGGCTGCCGCGCGCCGCCTTGAGCCGGCTTGGGGGTCGGGAGGGTCGCGCACCCGCTCATTTCCGGGGTCTCGCCGGGTCGGTGCGGCAGGGGTTCCAGTCCTGCCGGCTCTTGAGGCGCTCTCCGGGGGGAAACCAGACTCAGACCGCCCCTGGTCGCCCAGGACGCAGCCGCGGGGAGCGGAGCTGGCTGTGCTGATGCCGGGCCCGCAGGCGAGGAGAGTGGGCGTGCGGGGAGGGCGGCGGTGTGCGGGCCGCAGTGACCCGAGGAGCGCAGTCGTGCGGGCGCCGCGTCCCAGGTGTGGGGAGGAGGCTGGCAGCTGGTGACTCGGTGGCTTCCATCGACCTGAAATGAATACACAAACTCAAAGCCCTCCTGAGAGGACTCCTGGAAAGATGTGATGTTGTGACTGTAGCATAGCGTAGTGTCAGTAATAGACCTCTGAGCAGGCCATGGTGGCGCGCACCTGTAATCCCAGTACTTGGGAGGCTGAGACAGGGGGACCGCAGGTTCGAGACCAGCTTCAGCAACGTAGCGAGGCTCTCAGCAACCTAGCAAGATCCTGTTTCAAAACAAAATATAAAAGGGGCTGAGGGTGTAGCTCGAAGGTAGAATGCTTCTGAGTTCAATCCCCCATACACACACACACAAATAGGTCGTGTATTTCTCAAACTCTGTGTTTCCAGTGACAACCTAGTTCAAGTTAACAAAATACTAATACATGCATGCTTCCTGTGTGTCAGGCATGGATGTAAGTGCTTTACACGTCCTCCCAACAAACCAAATAGGCAGGTGTTGGTGTTACTCCCATTTTGAGACGAGGACACAGACCCAGAGTATGCTGGCTCACACTAAGTGATGGACCTCCAAGATCTTGAACCCACTATGCAATTGGCCTGGAAGAAAAGTGGCAAGGTTAAGGATGAAGAATGAACAAAGAAGGAATGTCTAGTAAAAAGCCAGGCACAACCTGACGCAGAGACTACAACAGTGTCACCTGGATCTAGTTTCCCCTCTGCTACAGTTTGCATCTGGAATGTCCCTCAAAGACCCATATTTAAGGCATGGGCCCCAGCTTGTTGCTATTGGGAGGTGGTGAAAATTTTAAGAAGAGGGGTGCTGTGGGAGGTCGTCAGGTTATTGAGGGTGTGCCCTCAAAGGGGACAGTGGAACCCCAGCCCCTTCTTCCTCTTGAGTTTTCCTCTGTCGTGCTCTCCTGCCACTACTTCACCAAGGCCTGAAAGCAACAGGGCCACCGGATCCTGGACTGAAACTTCCAAAACTGTGAGCCAAAATAAACCTTTTATCTTTATAAGTTGATTATCTCAAGTATTTGTTACAGTGACAGAAAGCTGACTAACACACCCTCCTTCTATCTGGGTTCTTGCTCCTTTCTGAGGATGCAACTAGGTTTTTCCCTGGGGGTCATGACTGTAAAGCCACACACAGGCCAGCTGCAATGGAAGAAAAAGCAGAAGCTTCCTGCTAATCCTGGATGGCTTTGTGGAGTCCTGCATCTCACCTTGACCCTATCCTATGCCCCAGGGATTGGTGCTTATGGACTTTGTCTGGAGATGTGAGTAGAGCCCACCCAAAGCACCAGGGCTCTGAGAGGCAAGTGGGGAAGGGAATGATTCTTCAAAGGAAAGTTAGGGTACTATTATCAGAAGGAGAATGAGTGGCCACTAGATTGTAGAAACATGAGCAGGGAGGCAGGGAGATCTGGATTCTATTGTCTGCAACATTTGTAGACATTTCTTTGTCCTCAGTGACTTCATTAAAAGAGGCATTGAGCCTGGCATGGTGGCACACACCTGTAATCCCAACACTTGGGAGGCTGAAACAGGAGGATCGCAGGTTCGAGGACAGTCTCAGTGAGTAGTAAGACTCAGCAACCTAGCAAGACCTTGTTTGAAAATAAAAATAAAATAGGGCTGGGGGTACTACTCAGTACTACTGGCCTTGCCCCACTCCAACAGAACACAGGCTTCCCACACTCAGTCCCCTCTGTCTCAAATGCCTTACCCACCTTCCTTCTTCCCCTATCCACTCTCATTCACATCTCAGGGCAAAGGACAACCAAGGGGAAGTAGGCCTGTGTTTTTATGCCTTCATGTGCTGTACATTCTCCATTCTAATCCTTCACATACTGTATTATACTTGTTTGTTTTCCCACCTATCTCCCAAGCACACTGTGAGATCTTTGAGGGAGTGACCTTTTCTTTTTTTTGCAGTACTGGGGATGAAACCCAGGGGCATTCTACCTCTGAGCTACACCCCTAGCCCTATTTTTTATTCTTTATTTTGAAACAAGGTCTCACTAAGTTGCAGAGGGCCTCACTAAGTAGCTGAGGCTGGCTGGGAACCTGTGATCCTCCTGTCTCAGCCTCCCAAGTACTGGGATTACAAGCGTGCACCGCCACACCTGGCTTAGGAAGTGACAATTTAATTCACATTGGAACGTCTGAGTCTTAATGATTGCCTAACCCAAAATAGGTACTGGATTTATATTAAAGGAATGAATACTCACCTACCCCCCACCCCAGATAACCAGTAGATTATGCATTGAAAGATATTGGCTGAGCCTCAGCAAAAAGGGCAAAGATTAGCTGGGCATTGTGGTACACACCTGTAATCCTGGTGCTTGGAAGGCTGTGCTACTGGGGGGGGTGGGTGTTATAGCTCAGAGATAGACATCCCTTGGGTTCAATCCCCAGTACAAAGGGGGGGAGGAATATACCAGCAAAACTAGCCTGTCCGTATCTGTCCCCCTGTCTCCACTTCATCTCTCCCTTCCGCCAACATTGTGCTTGGCTAATAACTGGAGGTGGAGGTTAGATGGTTCCTAAGCTCTGTTGGATGGCATTATTTGTTAACCATAGCTAGATTTTTTTCTTCCTCTGGAAAATTACTTGCTGGGAGTAAACTCTTAATCACAAGTGGTTCACAGTACAGTGTTTTCACTTAAGTTTTGCTTACAGTCATTCCTCTTTGTAAAGCCAGTCACATGCCTGGCAGCAGGCCTGGTTCTTCCTGGCCAGCCCTGCTCCTTGACTTCATCTACCCTTCTCCCCACTTGGACCTGGAGTGGCCAGTTCCTTCCTTTACACTCTGCTAATAAGGCGAGTTAGTCCTCCCTTTCTCCTTGTGACAATGTGCTAAGTAAAGCAGCTGCAAATGCAGTGTCCCTCCCATTCCTGGCAGAGGAAAGGTCACAGAAACTGGCTGCAGAAAAGTGAAACTTGAAGTTCACTGTGTCCAGATTCTTAAATTGAAATCCAAGCAGCAATGCCATGTAGTGAAGAAGTGATATTTTATTTCTAAAACAAAACAAACAAAAAGATCAAAGACATAAAACCTCTAAAATTTAAAACAAACAGTAGGCCAAATCTGGAAATTAACAGTAGTCACTCATGCCTGAGAAAACTCAAGACTCTCCTGGCTATGTAGTCATGTGAATGTGGCCAAATCAAGTGTTAATTTTACAGATGTTTACAGATGCTTCCTATGTGTTTTATGTTTCATGTGGGCATTGTTATTTCCTTAAATTGGCCAAGAGGCCTTTTCATCTGGAGTTAGAAAGGTACAGCAGGGGGGAAGAAAGAAATTATACAAGAGGGCAGGAAAGACCCGTGAAACCCTTCAGGATTTGCATTTGTAAGTAGAGGTGGCTAATTAAGAGTTACAGAGGATAAACTGATAAGGGCAGTGGTAAAGTACAAGGGTCAGAAGCAGAGGAAGGAAAGCCCAGGTTAATTTACTTAACAGAAACTACTTCCAGAAGCAAAATGAAACTTGCACTCATTCCCTTAACTGAAGTCCCCAGTGTTTATGTACCTGTAGGCCTGTGGCCCTCTGTATTTACCAGGGGACTAGAGCTGCTTTACTCTTATTCTGTTCTATACCATGTGGCTGCTACTCACTGTTAGCAGTATGAGTAGCTTCTAAAGAGGAGTTTCTAATTGCAGTGTGTTCAAAACCAACATATGATCTGTGTTATACCTATATGTAAAAGGATCATACCTGGGGCTGAGGGTATAGCTCAGTGGTAGAGTTCTTGCCTAGCACTTCGAGGCCCTAGGTTTGATCCCTAGTACCACAAAAAAAAAAAAAAAAAAAAAAAAACCAAAAACAATACCTGTGTATTTTGACTCCAGAAATATAATTTGTCAAACACATCAATTATTGAAACTAAAATTGTGTTCTATAGTCATTTACACAGGTGAGTTTATTTAGTGTCATGAATGTACTTCAGGTGAGTTTTTAGCCCCAAGCCCCATCTGCTCTCTTTGCAGCACAGAAATGGAGCCCTCCCAACTGTTGCTGTAGGCAGGATCCTCCTCCACAGGGACTGATGAAGCACTTCCTGGTGTCTGCTTTGCTGTGCCTTATCCAGCCATCCCTGGCAGGCGGGGCGCTGAGGATCCATGTCACCAAGCCAGCAGGTGGGAACTTCACAACATTCGATTATGCGTCTCCATACCAGAGAAGTCAGTCATCTCTAATGACCAGAATTAAGATTAGCAAAGAAGAGCTGATCATAGTGGTGCACACTTGTAATCCCGGTATTTGGGAGGCTGAGACAGGAGGATCACGGGTTCACAGCCAACCTCAGCTACTTAGTGAGGCCTTGTTTCCAAATAAATAAAATAGGTTTGGGGGTGTGGTTCCGAGGTAGAATGCCCCTGGGTTCCATCCCCAGTACCACACACACAAACACACACACACACACACACACACACACACACACACAATAAGATTAACAAAGAAGCACTTTATTTTTCTGAGGAGAAAAGCTTATGGAAATTTTAGAGACTCTTTTGAGATTAAAAGAGAATGCTAAGCCAGGTGTGATGGTGCATGCCTATAATCGCGGTAATCAGGCTGAGACAGAAGGTTCTCAGGTTCTAAGCCAGGCTCAGCAACTTAGTGAGGCTCTCAACAACTTAGTGAGACCCTGTTCCCAAATAAAAAATAAAATAGGGCTGGGGGTGTAGCTCAGAGGTAGAATGCCCCTGGGTTCAATCCCCAGCACCACATACACACACACACAAAGGGACATTAACTGGATGAGATGCTCGGACAAAAGGCATTAACGGAGACATGTGGCTACTCTTGTGAGGAGGTAAAGGACTTGAACAGGCATTTGAAAAAGAGGAAAAACAAATGGCCAATAAACTTTAAAAAATCCTAACCTCAGCAGTAAGCAGGGAGATGCAAATGAAACCCCTGCAGGCTAAGTGGGAGTAGGAGTGTGCCACCACACCTGGCTTCATTAGTCTTTACTTTTCTTCTTCTTCTTTTTTTTTTTAGTACTAAGGATCGAACTCAGGGCATTCTACCTCCGAGCTACACTTCCAGCCCTATTTTTTTTTTTTTTTTTTTTTTTTTTTGCGGTACTGGGGATTGAACTCAGGGGCATTCTACCCCCGAGCTATACCCCCAGCCCTATTTTTTATTCTTTATTTTGAAACCGAGTCTCACCTAGTTGCGGAGAGCCTCACTAGGTAGCTGAGGCTGGCCGCGAACCCGGATCCTTCAGTCTCAGCCTCCCAAATGCTGGGATTACAAGCGTGCGCCATCATGCCCGGCTTATTTTTTTTAATTTTGAAATACAGTCTCACTAAGTTGCAGAGGGTCTCACAAGGTTGCTGAGGCTGGCTGCAAACCTGTGATCCTTCTGTCTCAGCCTCCCAAGTACTGGGATTACAAGGGTGTGCTACCATACCCAGCTTTCTTACTTTATTTTATTTATTTATTTGTTTGTTTATTTATTTATTGGTACTAGGGATTGAACCCAGAAGCATTCTACCTCTAAGCTGTACCCCTAGCCCTTTTTTATTTTTAATTTTTTTAAACAAGGTCTCACTAGCATACTGAGAGTTTCACTAAATTGCTGAAGCTGTTTTGATCCTGGGATCCACCTGTCTTCAGCCTCCTAAGTACTGGAATTACAGACGTGCACCACCACGCTCTGTTTAGTCCTACTTTAAAAAAGGACCATTAAAATAGGAGGAGTGGCCAGCACATAATCCCAGAACTTGGGAGGCTTTGGAGGACTACAGGATCAAGAACAGCCTCAGCAACTTAGAGTGTCTCTCAGCCATCTAGCAAGACCCTGTTTCAAACCAAAAAATATAAAAAAGGGCTAGGGTTATAGCTCAGAGATAGAATGCCTCTAGGTTCAATCCCCAGCAACACACACACACACACACAAAGAAACGTGGAAGTGTATTCAAGCACTGTGGTGCACACTTGTAATCCCAGCTACTCAGGAGGCTGAGGCAGGAGGATTGCAATTTGTAGGCCAGCCTAGGCAACTTAGTGAGACCCTGTCTCTAAAAATTAAAAAAAGGGCTGGGGGCTGTAGCTCAGAGGTAGAATGCCCCTGGGTTCCAACCCCAGTACCGAGAGGAAAAAAAATAGGCCAACATAGTTTAAAGTATTATGAATATTTTGTGTGTGGTACTGGGGATTGAACCCAAGGAAATTCTACCTCTGAGCTACATCCCCAGCCCTTTTTATTTTTATTTTTTAATCAATTATTTTTTCTTTTTTATGGTACTGGAGATTGAACCTAGGGGCATTTTACCTCCAAATTACACCCCGAGCCTTATTTTATTTTTTATTTGGAAACAAGGTCTCGCCAAGTTGTTAAAGCTGCTTCGAACCTGCGATCCCCCTATCTCAGCCTCCAACGTACTGAAATTACAGGTGTGTGCCACTATGCCCACCATTATTTTTCATTTTGAAATAGGGTCTTCCTGTTATGGGGTACGGCGAACCCCAAATCCGTAGGTCCTTGGTATCGTGAAGAAAAGAATTTCAACACATACCAGTCAAAACATCTGGCAGGATTTATTAAAATTTAAGGGAAAACTGGGAGAAAGGGATAAAAGGGAGGGGGAATGGAAAGGGAAATAGGTCACCCGGACAAGTCCAAGTGCATGTCCCAAGAGGGAGAGAGAGAGAAGGGGCTCACAAACGGAGGTGCAGAAAGATATAAGAGAGGGCGGGGTCCTCTTCTCCCCAGCCCCTTTCCTCAGGTTTCAGGTGGGCAATAGGTGGGGCTCCTCAGGTGGGGGCAGGTCACAGAAAAGTTGGGTCCTCCTCTTTTAGATTTCCGGACGGATGTCGGCTTCAGGTTGGGGGCTGGGCTTTTCCGGAGATTATCTCTGGCGGTGCATCTCAGTTGGGGCCGAAACAAAGAAAAGCTTCCAAGGGGTGGAGTTGGCTTAAAACTCTCCAGATATATATATTTTTTAAAGCTATATTTTTATGAATTCTCCCGATACCATCCTTCTACCTAACCTTCCACTTTCTAGGCTACCTCATCATTCCTAGGTTACTGAGGGTCTTGCTAAATTGTTGAGGCTGTCCTCGAACCTGCAATCCTCCTGTCTTAGGCTCTCAAGTACTGGGATTATAGGCATGCACTACTGATGAGGTAGGATAGGAAGCGTAAAATTTAGGTAGGAAGGAGGCACTGGGAGGAAAGGAAAAATATAGTTTTTAAAATCTGGAGAGTTCTAGCTGACCCCACCCTGTAGGGTATGCTCAAAATCTTAGGAGAAAAGTCTAAGTGGGCCACACCTTAATCCCCTGAATCCCAGCCCCCACCTAACATTCAGGACAAAGGTCAGATCTCAGCCAGGGACCACTTGAAACCTGAGAAGGAGGAAGATCCAACCCTTCCTGTGCCTGTCCTCTTTAGGAGACCACCTATCGACCACCTATACCTGTGCTCAAGACTTTTAGGTCAGCCCCCTTAAATATAAGGACAGCAAGGGGCTTGCATGACTTTTTTTTTTGCCCCTTCCCCTTTCCCTTGTGCTCTCGCCTGCCCTCCTGTTCCGTGCCTAAAGATTCCCTCTTACCCATTCCCCTGACTTTCCTGAATAAAGACCTGCCTGTTGTTCCTGACTGGCACGTGTTAAAATTCTTTTTATCATGGAGGCCAAGGACCCACAAGTGGGACCCTGCGTTACCTCACGACACTACCATGTCCAGCTCAGTTTACTGGTTTATTATAAAGTTACAGCCCAAGTATAGCCAGCAGAAAGAGACAGCTGCACAGGGCAGGGTGTGCAAGGGTGGGATGGTGCTTTCTGCCCTCCCATCACCATAAATTCATCTGCCTTGGCAGCTCATCTTGGCTCCCTCAAAGTCCCCATAGGGCCAGATGCAGTGGCTGGCACACACCTGCAATCCTAGTACTTGGGAGGTTTTATGGTTTGGATGCAGAATATCCCTTGGAAGTTTGTGTTTTAGCAATGCAGACATGTTCAGAGGTAGCCAGGTATAGTGGCACATAACTGTAATCCGTATACTTGGGAGGCAGAGACAGAAGGATTGCATGTTTGTGGCTAGCCTCAGCAACTTAGGAAGGCCCTCAGCAACTTAGATCTGTTGAGATAGGCTAGATAGAGAAGGATGGGAGGTTAGGCCAACTCCACCCCTTGGAAGCTTTTTCTTTGTTTCGGCCCAAATGAGATGCACCGCCAAACTCCGGAAGAGCCCAGCCCACCTGAAGCTCACCGGAAGCCCACACCTGACCTGCCCCCACCGGAGAAGCCCACCTATCAATCACCTGAAACCTGAGAGAGAGGAGCTGGAGAAGAGGACCCCGCCCTCTCTTATAGCCTTCTGCAACCCTTTTGTTCGCCCCCTTTTTTGGCTTGGGACCTGACCTTCGACCCGTCCGGGTAACCGGGGATTTTTCCCTTATCCCTTCCCTCTGAGGACATGCACTTTACTTGTCCGGGTGACCTACTCCCCTTCCCTTTTTCCCTTCCTCCCAGTTTTTCCTAAAATAAAACCTGCCAGATGTTTTGACTGGTATGTGTTGAAATTCTTTTCTTCACAATATCAAGAACCTGAATCTTCTTTTGGGGAACACGCGTACCCCATCACAGATCCTGTTTCAAAATAAAAAATAAAATGGGACTGGGGATGTAACCCATGGTAGAGTGCCCCTGGGTTCAATTCCCAGTACCACCAAAAAAAAAAAAAAAATTCTAAGCCAGGCATGGTGGCATACACTTGTAATCTTAGTACTTGGGTGACTGAGACAAGAGGATGGCAGATTCAAGGACAGCCTCAGCAAGTAATGAGACTCATCAATTTAGTGAGACCTTATTTCAAAATAAAAATAGAATAGGGCTGCGAGTAGCTTGGAGGTAGAATGCTCCTGGGCTCAATCTCCAATACCACACACACACACACACACACACACACACAGAGTTCAGAGGTGAAATAATTGAATCATGAGTTAAATCATTCAAATAATTGAATCTAATCCCATCAGTGAATAAATCCATCGGTGGATTGATGGATTCACTGGGTGGTGGTGTGGGCAGGTAGGGTGTGGCTGGATGAGGTAGGTCACTGGGGGTGTGCCTTTAGGGATTGTGTGTGTCCCTCCCCCTTCCCTTGTTCTCTTTTTGCTTCCCACAGCTGCACCCTGAACTCCACAGATGTGACCCAGCCTAACATGGACTGAAACCTCCAGAACTTTAAGTCCCCAAATACATTTTTCTTCCTCTAAGTTGTAGACTTCAGGTATTTAGGGTCACAACAGTGAGAATGTGGGCAGAAATAGGAGGATCACAGGTTTGAGGCCAGCCTCAGCAACTTAGTGAGACCCTTAAAAAGGGCTGGGGGTATAGCTTGGAGGTAGAATAGCCCCTGAGTTCAATCCCAGTACAAAAAAAAAAAAGTTCCTATAAAGCCTGATCTCTATCCCTTCCCCCTTCCACAGGCCAGTGAGTAGGGCTGAAAGTTCTAATCCTTTGGATCTTTCTGGCAACCAGCCCCCCACCTGAGGGTAAAGTCACCTCATTAACATAAACCCATGAATAACCGAAGATACTCTGTCACTCAGGAAATTCCTAGGGCTTTAAGTGCCATGTGAGAAAAACCTCCAAAGCCACACCCTCACAGATTTTATATATATATATAAAGTATATATATATTTTATATATACATATATTTATATATATATTTATACATTTATATATATATAGTGTGTGTGTGTGGGTACTGGGGGTTGAACCCAGGGGCATTCTACCTTCAAGCCACACCCCCAGCCCTAATTTTTATTTATTTTCTATTTTTCTTAGTCTTTTTTTTTGGCACTGGGGATTGAACCAGGGTGTTGCAGTTGCGAACTGAGCGCTTTGCCTCTGAGCTACATCCCAGCCCTTATTTTTCATTTTGAAACAGGATCTTGCGAAGGTGCTGACGCTGGCCTTGAACCTGAAATCTTCCTGTCTTGATATTGGGATTACAGGTATATGCTACCACACCTGGCTCAAATATATTTATTATACCAGACTTGCCCAGAAGCCCAGATTGCCTGAACAGAGGGAAATTCACATATTGTTAGTCAGCTTCCCATTACTAGAACAAATACCTGAAGTTGGCTCAGGGTTCCAGAGACTCCATCGGTGACTGGTTGGCCTTGTTGCTACTGGGCCTATGGGGAGAGAGCAGATCCCTATGGGCAGGGAGCATGTGGTGGAGCAAAGCTGGGCACCTTGTAGTGGCCATGAAGCAAGAGAGCGGAAGAGAAGCCAGGTCTCAATATCCCCGTAAAGGACACGTCCCCGATAACCAGAAGACCTTCTACTAGCCCTCACTCTTGAAGTTTCCACCGCCTCCCAGTAGCACCAAGCTGAGGGCTGCACGGGCCTTGGGAGACATTTAAGATTGTGAGAATATAATTGTATCTTTTTTGTCAAAGGAGTAGTTTGATTTTAATCACCATCTTGTAATTTGCCATCTTGTAATACTTGGATTCTTTCCCAAAATTAGCATCTCAAGAGATTGTAGGTGCTGACCCTCCCCCAACTTCCCCTGTAGCTGACCAGGAAGAATGTGAAGCTGTAACTCCCACCAATAGGAGTTGAGCGCAGGAGGGGCTTTGCGTTAGGGATATAAGACCCGCCAGGTACTTCCTCAGGTGTGTTCTCTCTTGTATATTTGGGGGCACCCTTTTTTGCAAAAAGTAAAATTGCCTTGCCAAACAATTTTTTTAAAAATTTTGATTTATTTATTTTTTCAGCACGGATTTTTTATACATTTCTTGAGTACAACAGGGTTACATAGACATTTATGACATATTAATCATTGTCAGATCACAAATAGCACCACTTCTTCGTTTTACACGTATAGCCCACATTCTTTTTTTTTTTTTTTTTCCGGTACTGGGGATTGAACCCAGGAGTATTCTACCTTTGAGCTACACCCCCAGCCCTATTTTTTATTCTTTATTTTGAAACCGAGTCTCGCTAAGTTGTGGAGTGCCTCACTAGGTAGCTGAGGCTGGCCTTGAACCCGGATCCTCCGGTCTCAGCCTCCCAAATGCTGGGATTACAAGCGTGCGCCACCATGCCCGGCTAGCCCACATTCTTAACATAGCCTGGTAAAGCAAACTTTCTAGAGTCATAAAACCATACTCCTTTAGGGTCATATATTTACTTTCTAAGAAGTAGGAGGGTCTTTCATCTACGCATCCTAGGTGCAATCTCCAGACTTCGAGATGCCAATGTAGCCATAACAGAAGAGTCAGTATAATTGCTCATATTGCAGATAGCAACTGCCAGGGGGGAAAGGGCCCAGCTGGGCTCCCACAACTCCCCCATTTTTATTTTAAAATGCACGAAGGACTGTGCCTGTCTTAGGTCGTTTCCTACTGCTGTGGGATAACCCGGTCCCACTCGTGGGTCCTTGGCATCGTGATAAAAAGAATTTTTTTTTTTTTTTTTTTGCGGTACTGGGAATTGAACTCAGGGGCATTCTACCTCTGAGCTACACCCCCAGCCCTATTTTTATTCTTTATTTTGAAACCGAGTCTCACTAAGTTGCGAGTGCCTCACTAGGTAGCTGAGGCAAAAAGAATTTTAACATGTGCCATTTAAGAACAAAAAGTAGGAATTTATTTAGGAAAATAAGGAAAGGGGGAGAAGAACAGGTGAGCGGACATCTTCCCATCCAGATGCGCTTCCCAGGTCCAAAGAGAGCAAGGTGGGCTAAAACTCCGTCTTTTATACGCTTTCAAGAGAGGTGGCACAGAAGAAGTCTGGACCTCCTCCTTTCAGGTATTGGTGGACGACAGGTAGGCAGTCCAAATTGGGCCCTCCTCTTCCTCAGGTTAAGATGGGTGTTTCAAGATGGGTCTGACCTTTGCCCTGAGTGTCTGGTGGGGGCTGGGATTCAGGGGATTAAAAAGGTGTGGCCCACTTAGACTTTTCTAAGATTTTGAGCACACCCTATAGGGTGGGGTCAGCTAAAACTCTCCAGATTTTTTTTTTTTAAACTGTATCTTTCCCTTCCCTCCCAATGTCTCCTTTCTGCCTAAATTTTATTCCTCTGTCCTACATCACTACCAGGTGCTTAATCTTACCCGTCATGGGGTCTCAATGAGTCATTCAACGAGCCCTGTGTTAGGTTGATTTGCCCTGAGAAAATCGAACCTGTCATTGACTACCAGGCCCTGTGCGAGGCTGTGCTTGCCTTTTTATTCCATGTAAATCTGCTCAATACTAACATAGGCATTGATCACAAGGCGTACAATGAGTGGTAGAATGCATAAACCTAGAAAACCAAGCCATTTTTAAACACGTGCCTTTTTCTTAATGTTATGAAAAGTTATTTCTAACAATTTTGGCACCCAACATGGGGCACAGCACCTCCCTGGGGTGGTAAGGATCCCTTCTTCTTAAGGGAGAGGCATCCTACCGCTATATTGTGGTAGCCTTGGGGCGAAGGGACCCACAACCTCTGGAGACAGCGACAAACCAGCAAAAATTGCAAGGCAATGCGGGAGGCCTGAATTCATCCGTGGCAACCTGAAATCCATGTGTGGATGCAGGTATTAACACTTCGGGGAGAAGCAAGTAACACCTGGGTGGTTGGGCATCCCGGGGGTTGTGCGTGTGTGTGCTTGAGTGTGCAAGCGTAGAGTCGGAATTTGCTGTTCTGTTATATCCTTGGCACTTCACATGGCGTAATGCCTCCTCTCTGGGGAGGAGCCAGCTTAGGGCTTTAACTGGCCCGCCAGGAAGTGCCTACGTGGATATATTTCCCGCCAGGGATAGGACAGAGAAAGACGAAGCGTATGGGAGGAGGCATACTAGGCCTCAGTTAACTCAGTCAAGCATCCAGTGTGGTTACACAACCAGGAAGGTCGGGATGGGAAGTGAAGACTGGTGTGTACTTGAATGAGACTTGGCAGGTTGGCAGGTGTGGAGTCTGATTCTACCATTCTGTTATATCCTTAGTGCTTCATATGGCATAAGGTCTTTTCTCCCCAGGGTGGGAACCAACCAGGGGCTTTAACTGGCCCACCAAAAAGCACCTACTGTGGATATATTTCCCACAAGGGAGATGGACAGAGAAAGACGGAGTGCATCTGGAAACCTCCAGCAGGGGAAGACTGAGTCTCAGCCAAGTATCTAGTTGGGGTTCCACAACTAGGCAAGCCGAGAATGCTCCCAGGGAGGGAAAAGTGTTAGATAAAATTCCTTTTGGTAGTTCCTTAGGCCTAATGATACAATATTGGAGAGATAAGCGCGCAAAATTACAATGTCTTAGCAAATTATAACTCTTTTCCTCTATCTATGGGGATGCAAAGCCTGGCAAATTAAGCTAAAAGATATGTGTTTACTGTCTATTTGTATGTATGTCTATACCTGTAAATGTATTGTCTGTTCATTGTTAATACGGTACCAATATTGGCCTATATAAAAGAGTACTCATAAATTAAAGAAAAAATGGGGGATTGGAATTAAGGCAGTTAAAATTTTTTGTAATTATGGTAGGCACCCAGATTTCTTTTCTACTGGGTTTAGTTTAACATGGTTGGAACTGGGTGGCGCCATCTTGGGCTCCAGCTTGATCTCCACATGATTGGGACTGGGTGGCACATCATGCTGGATCATTAAAAGTTAACAGATTTGTTTTTAGGTTAATAATTTGGACTATATTGTTCCTATTTGATTTTTTTTTTTTTTTTTTTTTTTTTTTGCGGTACTGGGGATTGAACTCAGGGGCATTCTACCTCTGAGCTATACCCCCAGCCCTATTTTTTATTCTTTATTTTGAAACCGGGTCTCACTAAGTTGCGGAGTGCCTCACTTAGGTAGCTGAGGCTGGCCGCGAACCTGGATCCTCCGGTCTCAGCCAATGCTGGGATTACAAGCGTGCGCCACCACGCCCGGCTTCCCTATTTGATGTTTAAATTGTGTTTTTTGTTTTTTTTTTTAGGATCTTTGATTTGTTAAAATAATGACTCAAAGTGCTGGCTGGCTATTAAAATGGGTAAATTAGATAAATATATTTTAAATAAGTGGCTTATCTTTATAAGTAAGTTAAATGCTAAACATCAGTTGCCAAATATAAAGTACTCTTGGCTTAACATCACTAAAAGACAATATATTTGAGTCTAGTAAATGTCTTTTTATATTTTTATATGTAAGGAGCAGTTTAAAATTGCAGTTTTTTTTTTTTTTTTTGGATGTTAACTAAATATATGTTACTAAGGGACCAAATGCGGAAATATTCTGGGTTAAACCCAGATGACCCTCTAGGGCAAGGAATGCTTAAGTTAAATTTTGTAACTAAGAGTTGGCTGGATATTGCAAGGAACCTACACAAATTAGAGAACTGGGAAAATCAGACCCTAGAGGAATTGTTAAGAGAAGCCCAAAGGGTGTATATAAGGAGGGATGAAAAAAAACAAACAAACAAAAGCAAAAGGCTAAAATGATGGTCTCCACGATAGAACAAGTAACCCAGGGGAAAACTGGCCCCAGAAACTGGAGACCAAGATCCTCAACCCAAGGACCACCTAAATGGAAAGGGAAAGATACGTGTTACCGGTGTAAAAGGAGGGCCATTTTAAAAGGGAATGCCCGGAACTGAAGAAGGAAAAAAATGTTATAACCCTTATGACCTTTGAGGAAAAATAGGAAGGTCAGGGGCTCTTTTAGGCAAATAGATCCTACCAAGAGCCCTTGATAAACATGCAGGTGGGACCTAAAGGGGAGGAGTTAACATTCCTGGTTGACTCTGGAGCAGCCAGATCCTCCCTTGCCCATCACCCCCCTTCCTTAAGGCTGTCTAACAAATCATTAATGATCTCAGGAGTGAAGGGAGAAGGGTTTAAATACAAAACCAGATTAGCCCAGGCAGAATTTCTTGTACCTGAGGCTAGGTCTAATCTTTTGGGCCGAGACCTAATGACTCAATTAGGAATTGGATTAAAAGTAGATCACCAAAGAATTCAGGTTTCACTCAATCTCCCATCTGCCCTGGAGGAGGAGAGGATACACCCTATAGTCTGGTCCAAGGAAGGAAATAGAGGGGGTCTTAAGATTCCTCCCATTCAGTTGAACTAAAGAGAAAAGTGGAAGCCATCAGGAGAAAGCAGTACCCGATACCTCTTGAAGGAAGGATCGGGTTACAGCCCATCCTAGAAGGCCTACTCCGTGATGGCCTGATTGAGCCCTGCATGGCCCCATTTAATACTCCTATATTACCTGTGAGGAAATCAGATGGGTCCTACAGGTTGGTTCAGGACCTAAGGGTCATAAGCCAGATTGTTCAGAGTAGGCACCCCGTGGTCTCAAACCCCTATACCCTTCTTAGCAAAATTCCTGACGAACACAGTTGGTTTAGTGTGGTAGATTTAAAGGATGTATTCTGGACCTGTCCTCTAGATGAGGAAAGTAGACATATCTTTGCATTTGAGTGGGAGGACCCCAGGACTGGGAGGAAAGACTGACAGTCTTGCCACAAGGGTTCACAGAGTCACCTAACTTGTTTGGACAGGCCCTAGAGAAAGTGTTAGAGGAGTTTGAGGTTCCTTCCTCAATTGGACTGATCCAATATGTGGATGATCTACTCCTCTCTGGAAAAGACAAGGAACAAGTTACAGATGCCACAATAGACTTATTAAACTTTCTGGGACAATGTGGCCTGAGGGTTTCAAAAACCAAATTGCAATTTGTAGAAAAGGAAGTAAAGTACCTGGGGCATCTAATCAGTGAGGGAAAGAGGAGGTTAGGTCCAGAGAGGATCTCAGGTATTACCAGCATGCCCCTTCCAGGCACTAAGAAGGAATTAAGAAATTTTTTAGGGCTTGTCGGGTATTGTAGGTTATGGATTGACTCATATGCCCTCAAAACTAAGAAATTATATCTTAAACTCCTAGATGAAGAACCTGACCCCCTCCTCTGGAAGCCAGAGGAAATGCAGTCAGTTGAGGTTCTCAAACCGGCCTTGATCACTGCCCCAGTATTGGCCTTGCCATCTCTAGAAAAACCATTCCACCTCTATGTTAATGTGGATAAGGGTACCCCATTAGGGGTGTTAACCCAAGAGCATGGGGGAAAGAGTCAGCCCGTGGCCTATTTATCCAAACTCTTGGACCCTGTTACTAGAGGCTGGCCTAAATGCATTCAATTGGTAGCAGCCACAGCCCTACTCACTGAGGAGGGTAGAAAACTAACCTTTGGTGGAACCTTGGTTGTGAGTATACCACATCAGGTTAGAGAAATTCTTTTTTTTTTTTTTACGGTACTGGGGATTGAACTCAGGGGCATTCTACCTCCGAGCTATACCCCCAGCCCTATTTTTTATTCTTTATTTTGAAACCGGGTCTCACTAAGTTGCGGAGGGCCTCACTAAGTAGCTGAGGCTGGCCGCGAACCCGGATCCTCCTGTCTCAGCCTCCCAAATGCTGAGATTACAAGCATGTGCCACCATGCCTGGCTAGGTTAGAGCAATTCTAAATCAGAGGGTGGGTAGGTGGCTAACAGATTCCCAAATACTAAAATATGAAGCAATCCTATTAGAAAAGGATGATCTAACCCTCACTACTGATAACAGCCTTAACCCGGCTGCATTTTTAATGGGAGGTGGAGTCCAGGAGCCCCTGGAGCATCATTGTCTGGACCTCATAGATTACCAGATAAAAGTTAGATCTGATCTCAGGGAAACACCTTTCTCCACAGGTGCTAGACTCTTTGTAGATGGCTCTTCTAAAGTACTTGAGGGAAAGAGACATAATGGGTACTCCGTCATAGATGGGGAACAATTCACTGTCATAGAAGTGGGAAGACTCCAGACTTGTGAACTGTTTGCTCTAAACCCGGCTTTAAAGCATCTAAAAGGAAAGGAAGGGACCATCTACACAGATTCGAAATATGCTTTTGGAGTAGTGCATACCTTTGGAAATATTTGGGCTGAAAGAGGTCTCATCAATAGTAAGGGACGAGACCTCATACACAAGGAGTTAATTACCCAGGTACTAGACAGCTTAACGTTGCCTGAAGAAACAGCTGTAGTCCATGTTCCTGGGCATCAGCGGGGCTACTCCACAGAAGCGCAGGGAAATAGACTGTTGGATACGGAAGCAGCCTTGCAACCAGAAGCCCCGATTCTCCATCTTACCCCGTCAGCCCTTCTCCACCTGCTATCTCAGTGTTCACTCCCCAAGAGGAGGAACAACTGATCAAATTGGGAGCCTCAAAAACTCCTGATGGAAGATGGTTGTTACCAGATGGAAGGGAGATGCTTTCTAAACCCATTATGAGGGAAATATTAGCCCAGTTACACCAGGGAAGTCACTGGGGCTCACAGGCCATGTGTGATGCTGCTCTAAGGGTCTATGAGTGTATGGGAATTTACACCATAGCTAAGCAAGTAAATGAGGGCTGCATTATCTGTAGAAAGGTAAACAAACAGGCTCTAAGGAAAAAGCCAGCAGGCAGAAAAAAACCAGGAATCAGGCCTTTCCAAAGTATCTAGGTGAACTACACAAAAATGCCAAAGTTGGGGCAACTTAAATACTTTTTGGTAATAGTTGATCATCTTACCAACTGGGTTGAGGCAGTCCCACTTCCGAGTCCCATGGCAAACAATGTCATTAAAGTATTACTAGAAACCATAATTCTCCCATTTGGATTAGTCAAAAACATAGATTCAGATAATGGAAGTCATTTTACTGCTGCAATTATCAGAGATCTGGTAAAGGTTCTGGGAATTACATGGGAATATCACACACCCTGGCATCCCCCATCTTCAGGTAAAGTAGAAAGAATGAACCAGACCCTAAAAAAAACCAAATAACTAAGTTGGTCTTAGAAACCAAACTTCCATGGACAAAATGTCTTCCAATTGCCCTCCTGAGGATTAGAGCGGCCCCTTGAAGGGCATTGGCCTGTCACCATATGAAATCCTCTATGGGCTCCCTTACTTGGGTCCAGGTTCAGACATACCAACTATGGAGACAAAAGATCAATTTCTCAGAAATTATGTGTTGGGTCTCTCCTCTTCCTTGTCCTCTCTTAGGGCACAAGGATTGTTAGCCCAAACCCCACCTCTTGAATTTCCAGTGAACTCTCATCAACCGGGTGACAGCATCCTGATAAAGATTTGGAAGGCGGACAAGCTCGAGCCAGTCTGGGAAGGACCATAACAGGTGCTGCTTACAATGGAAACAGCTGTTCTCACTGCGGAAAGAGGTTGGACATGGGTTAAAGGGGCCCCAGCTCCTGTTCAGAAAGGACAATGGCCCGTCACTCAACATCCAGACCCTCTCAAGCTCAAGTAAAAAGACTCTGACTTTATTCTGGTTTTTTTGTTTGTTTGTTTGTTTTTCGGTTCTGTTAAGCTTTCAGGTATGGGGTAGCCCTTATTCAGCCCAAATAATTATTAATGTGACTATAGGAGAAGATCCACTAATCATAGAAATTGATGCATGTCGAGTCCTGTATCTCTGCCCAAAACCCGTCCGGGTGGTAAAACAAAATAATCACAAGCTAGTCCCTGGCTGTAGTTGGGGAAAGTCCTGGGGGACCATCCCATGTGGAAGGCAGATAACCCCACCATATAGAGCTGCTCCAATTCCAAAGGGGTTAAAAAAAATAACCAGGCCTGGAAGGGGTTCCCTTGACACCTGTGCTAATTTAGAGTATTATCCACTCTTGCTAACTCATAAGCCAGGGAAGTCAGTTCTTTCTATTAGATACTGGTCTGGCCACCAGGCAAATATGTTAGGAAATCAGCCCATGGGAAGACTTGCTGTTAAACTGGTTAATAATTCAACCTCAGATGTTAATATTAGCCACCCAACCCAGACCACTATAGTGAAAATAAAGTATTTACACCAGACGATAGTAGTTATGACAGGTTATGGGGAAACAAATATCTGGGTAAAAGGGACAAAAAAATTCTGCCAGCATCTCAAACAAAAGTGACTTTTCCACTTATGCGGCAGCAGCTCAAGTGGTCCCATTTCCACTCAGATGGACCTCAGACCCAATGGGCATGAGATGCATGATAGCCCTCTTCCAGGACAATCTAGCATGGGGCAACGAGTCTTGTAAGACCCTATCTCTCCTGTTCCCAGTGGCTCAGAGTCTAAAGCAAGAGCCTCCCAAAACTGTAAAGCCACCAGTCCCAAACACCAACTATCCCTCGTGCCTCTCAAGGCGGGAGGGACAGTCAGTGTTTTTGGGCAATGTTTCTGGCTGCAGTAAATGCTGGTCCTTTGAGGAGCTAGACAATCAGTCTGCCTTAACGGTTGCCCAAGCAAATGTCTGGTGGTACTGTGGAGGACCATTACTTGAGTCTACCGGTAAATTGGAGTGGAATTTGCACTCTAGTACAATTGGCAATCCCTTTCACCCTGGCATTTCAAATCCCAAGTAAGTCACCCTCTAGTGAGTCATTAGATCTGCACATATATCTGGATTCGACCAGAATCTTAAAGGATGGTCCCAATGAATTTAAGACTACAAATCAGGTTGCTACTTGTTTGCACCAATATTAATTTGGTGGTCCACTAATAATAAAAGGGTAGATTGGATGAACAACCTATACTACAATCAGCAGAGGGTTGTCAACCACACCCTAGGTGCCCTACAGGAAATAGTTAAACAATGCCACTAACAAAATAGACTGGCCATAGACACAATCTTTTTTTTTTTTTTTTTTTTTTTTTTTTTGCGGTATTGGGGATTGAACTCAGAGGCATTCTACCTCCGAGCTATACCCCCAGCCCTATTTTTTATTCTTTATTTTGAAACCGAGTCTCACTAAGTTGCGGAGTGCCTCACTAGGTAGCTGAGGCTGGCCTCGAACCCGGATCCTCCGGTCTCAGCCTCCCGAATGCTGGGATTACAA
>PVLC010004867.1:0-44918 GCA_004027655.1 Graphiurus murinus | reverse complement strand
CATAGACACAATCTTAAAAGGAAAAAAGTTATGTGCCATTAGGAGGGACCTATGCGACACCTGCATCCCAAACAACATGGCACCAGATGGCGCTGTAACTAAAACCTACAAGGTTTGTCTTCATTAGCCGCTAAGCAAGCAAAAGGCTCAAAGGTAGATGATCTTTTCCCGGGCATGGAACAATGGTTTGGAAAACAAGGAGAAATAATGACTCTGGTCACAATATTTCTTATAATATTTGGAAAAATCATACTACTAGGATGCAGTATAATCCTCTGTATTAGGGCCATGGTTCTGAGACAGGCAGAGACAGTTTGAACTGAACCATCTTCTATAGATTACCAAAATAATCTCTCTTCAAACACTGTTGAGAGCAAGAGTCATTGTATGTTAATAGAATTTGAAAAAAAGAGTAATGTATATTGAAAAAGGGGGGATTTGTGAGAATATAATTGTATCTTTTCTGTCAAAGGAGTAGTTTGATTTTAATCACCATCTTGTAATTTGCCATCTTGTAATTCGCCATCTTGTAATACTTGGATTCCTTCCCAAAATTAGCATCTCAAGAGATTGTAGGTGCTGACCCTCCCCCAACTTCCCCTGTAGCTGACCAGGAAGAATGTGAAGCTGTAACTCCCACCAATAGGAGTTGAGCGCAGGAGGGGCTTTGCGTTAGGGATATAAGACCCACCAGGTTCTTCCTCAGGTGTGTTCTCTCTTGTATATTTGGGGGCACCCTTTTTTGCAAAAAAGTAAAATCGCCTTGCCAAGCAGTTTTTAAACACTTACCTTTTTCTTAATGTTATGAAAAGTTATTTCTAACAAGATCCAGACTACAGCACATGCTAAACATCCAGCCATTGTCCCTTAGAGCCAGCCACCTGAGACTGGTGCCTGCGGTGACTTGGATTTCTGCTAGCCTTCTGTCTCACTTTGGGCCTGGGGGCTGAGATTGGACACTAGAGGGCAATGTCCACAGCCCAGTGCCGAGTTGCTGGCCTTAGATCCCTTGTGAGCAGAAAGTGTATCCTGCCCTGCTGGCCTGGCAGGGTAGGGAGGGGGTGAGTACAGGCAGGAACCTGAGGTCACCTAAAGCAGAATAAGTCCTGTCAGCAGCTCTTTGGTTACTTTCACTCCAATAAACAGAGCATGCCAAGCCGGGTGTGGTGGCACACGCTTGTAATCCCAGCATTCGGGAGGCTGAGACTGGAGGATCTGGGTTCCTGGCCAGCCTCAGCTACCTAGTGAGGCCCTCCGCAATTTAGTGAGACCCTGTTTCAAAATAAAGAATAAAAAAAAATAGGGCTGGGGGTGTAGCTTGGAGGTAGAATGCCCCCGAGTTCAATCCCCAGTACTGCAAAATAAATAAATAAAAACAGAGCATGCCAGGCCAGCGGGGAGCAAGGAGGACAAAGAAGAGCACTCTGTAAGACACAGGCTGCAAGAGCTCATGGTCTCATCTCAAAAAAGCTGCTGTTTCTGACTGGGCTTTTACTGTAATATCATTTTGTTTTGTTTTGGTTTTATTTTATTATGTATTTATTAACTAATTTGTTTATTTTGTAGTACTGAGGATTGACCCCAGGGCATTCTACTGCCAAGCTACAACCCCAGCCCTATTTTTTTATTCTTTATTTTGAAACAGGGTCTCACTTAGTCGTGGAAGACCTCACTAAGTAGCTGAGGCTGGCCACCAAACCGGGATCCTCCTGTCTCAGCATGCACCACCACGCCTGGCTTTGTTCTGGTTTTTATTGAGCCCAGGGGCATTCTGCCTCTGAGCTATACCCCAAAGCCCCCTTTTAAACATTTTTATTTTAGCTGAGTGTGGTGGCACACACTTGTAATCCCAGTACTTGGGAGACTGAGACAGGAGGATTGCATTTTAGAGGACAGCCTCAGCAAGTAGTGAGATTCTCATCAACCTAGTGAGACCCTGTTTCAGAATAGAAAATAAAAGTGAGGTGTGGTGGCCCACACTTGTAATCTCAGTATTGGGAGGCTGAGACTGGAGAATCCAAGTTTGCGGCTAGCCTCAGCAACTTAGTGAGGCTCTCCACAACTTAGTGAGACCCTGTTTCAAAGTAAAGAATAAAAAAAATAGCTAGGGCTGTAGCTCAGAGACAGAATACCCCTGGGTTCAATCCCCAGTACCACAAATAAATAAATAAATAAATAAATAAATAAATAAATAAATAAATATAATAAAATTGGGCTGGAAGAGTAGCTTGGAGGTAGAATAACCCTGAGTTCAATCCCCGATAACAAAAAGAAAAGTTTTTATTTTGAAACAGGATCTCACTAAGTTGCCAAGGATCTTGCTACGTTGCTGAAGCTGACCTTACACCTGTGATCCTGTCGCAGTCTCCCAAATACTGAGATTCCAAGAGTGTACCACCATACCCAACTATTGTGTGTGTGTGTGTGTGTGTGCGTGTGTGTGTGTGTGTGTGTGTGTGTGTGTTGCTAGGGATTGAACCCAGGGCATTCTATCTCTGAGCTATACTCCTAGCTCCAGTTTATTTTTATTTTTAAAATTTTTAATTTAATTTATTTTTATTTATTTATTAATTTATTTTTGCAGACTAGGGATTGGACCCAGGGGCATTCTACCTCTGAGCTACACCTCCAGCCCTATTTTTTTTTTTTGCAGTACTGGGGATTGAACTCAGGGGCATTCTACCTCCGAGCTATACCCCCAGCCCTATTTTTTATTCTTTTTATTTTGAAACCGAGTCTCACTAAGTTGTGGAGTGCCTCACTAGGTAGCTGAGGCTGGCCTTGAACCCGGATCCTCCGGTCTCAGCCTCCCGAATGCTGGGATTACAAGCGTGCTTGCGCCACCATGCCTGGCCCTATTTTTTATTCTTTATTTTGAAACGGGATCTCATGAGGTTGCTGAGGCTTTGAACCTGCAATCCTCCGTCTCAGCCTCCTGAATACTGGGATTACAGGTGTATACCACAGCACCCAGATCCATAATGCCTTTAATATACAATTCCCCTATTCCTCTTTCTTGCCCCCCATTCTGTCATCAATTACATGTTTTAGGGGTGAAGCACTCCATGCAAGGCATCTCTTCCTAGTTTAATATATCTTCTATTTTATATTCTTCTTTCTCCTTAAGCAATAAAGATCATTAATTAAAAGAAGCTATAGGCCGGGTGTGGTGGTACACGCTTGTAATCCCAGTACTTGGGAGGCTGAGACAGGAGGATCCAGGTTTGTGGCCAGCCTCAGCTACTTAGTGAGGACCTCTGCAACTTAGTGAGACCCTGTTTCAAAATAAAGAATAAAAATAAGGCTGGGGTGTAGCTCAGAGGTAGAATGCCCCTGGGTTCAATCCCCAGTACTGAGGGAAGAAGAAAAAAGAAGAAGCTATAGGAACATGAATTTCAGACTAGTTGAACCACCTACATCACTGCCTGGTGTCATCCTTCAGATATCTAAGTGCTCAATAAATGCCCATGGCAGGGCTCGGAGTGATGTGGTGCTCTGACATGCTGGCCGGGGAAACAGGCCAGGAGCAATGGCGGAGGGAAGAGCTTTGCTATAATCTGTCCCTGCCTTAAGACTGGACCTGTTAAGGAGAACATCGTAGGCAGGTGTGGTGTCACACACCTGTAATCCCAGTACTTGGGAGCCGAGACAGGAGAATTGCAGGTTCAAGGACAGCCTCAGCAATGCAGTGAAACTCTGTTACCTAGTGAGACTCTGTCTCAAAACAAAACATAAAAAGGGCTGAGAGTTGTACTTTGAAGGTAGAATGTCCCTAAGTTCAATTTCCAGTAACACACACACACACACACACACACACACACACACACACAAACGTTGTCTCCTCCCTGAAGTCCTATGATCTGTCACAGAGGAGGACTAAGAACTCTGACCACACCTGGAGGGACTTTTGTCATGAGATGATGTCTATATTAGGCTCATTCAAACTCCAAAGAGAATCATTCACAAGTCAGTATCATTTCCTGGGTCCACTCATTCACAATCTTTCAAAATTGCCTACATTTAGCTGGGTGTGGTGGCACATGCTTGTAATCCCAGTACTTAAGAGGCTGAGACTGGAGGACACAGGTTCGTGGCCAGCCTCAGTTACTTAGTGAGGCCCTCCTCAACTTAGTGAGACCCTGTTTCAAAATAAAGAATTAAAAAAAAAAAAATAGGTCCGGGGATGTCTAAGCCCCTGGACTTCACTGGGTCATGGGCAATCACATTCCTCTCGTCTTTCCTGTGCACTGAATACATTTGCGTATCTCTTCTCCTGTTAATCTGTCTGTTGTCGGTACATTCCAGCAAACCATCAAAGGGTGAAGGAGAATTCCCCTACACTGCTGAGTGGGTAGTAGAAGTGATTTGGACAAGAGAGAAAAAGTGGGTTTAGATGTGGAAAGGCTTTTCTGGGCAGTCAAAGACAAATAAGTCTACTAAACTAAAAGCCAAGGAAGGAGCTGGTGGCACACACCTGTGATCCCAGTGCTTGGGAGGCTGAGACGGGAGGATCGCAGGTTCAAGGACAGCCCCAGCAATGTAGCAAGACTCTTGGCAACTTAGCAAAACCCTGTTTCAAAACAAAAAGTAAAAAAAGGGCTGGGGTTATATATAGCTCAGAGGTAGAATGCCCCTGGGTTCAATTTTCCCAGTACCTGATCCCCCCTTCAAAAAAAATAAAAAAGCCGGGGAAGGGAAGAGAGCCATGTGGGTCCCTGAGAGAAGAACAGACCAAGACTGCCAGGAAGGAGGCGAGCTCCCCCAGAAAGTACACGGGAGAGGTCCTCAGCTTTCACCCCAGATAGAAAGTACAGAGTTGGACAACTGTGGACAGGAGCCAGGTAGCTGCCAGAGCTCAGACTAGTGTCCTCATTTGATCAGGGGGTCGCTGGTGCATGGTAGGGGGCACACGGCAGGTACGAGGCAGCTGGAACTCCACTTTCAGGCCTTTGGTCCCTGAGCCTCTTAGTTCCTGCTCCTGAGCCTCTCTGAGCAGCCTTAGGCTCTCTCAGAGGAGGTGACATTTGATTGACTGACTGACTGATACTGGAGATCAAACTCAGAGCGGTCCTACCTCTGAGCTGCCCTTTCAGCCCTTTTTACTTTTATTTTGAAACAGGGTCTCATGAAGTTGCTGAGGCTGGCCTCAAACCTACGATGCTCCTGTCTCGACCTCCCAAATACTAGGATTACAGGCGTGCACCACCATGCCTGGTGAGGTGACATTTTAGCAGAGGCTTGAATAAAGGAGTGAATCTGTGGGTCTCTTGGGGGAGAGTGAAAGAGACATAGGGAACATCAAGGACCAGCAAGGAGGCCAGCGTGACTGGAGTCAGGGCGCAGGAGGCTGGGTGAGAGGTGTGCCCGGTGGGCCTTGAGAGCGAGGGCGCCGAGGGAAGTGCTGAAGCCACGAGTTCCTACGGGAATGCCCAGGAGATGCGCTGCTGTACCGTGGACATGAAGGTGGTCGTAAATTCAGAGGAATGGCGAGTCTATTTTCTACTGATTTCATGAAGCAGGTGTGGCAGGCAGGCTCACCCCAGGCCACCCCCACCCCCAGCTCAGCCCCCTTGACTGTGGGCTGGACCTGTGACTTCCAGCTTAGTTGAATGATACAAAGATGGAGAGATTTTGCAGATGTAATCAAATCAATTATCTTGAGTCAATCAAAAAGGAACATATAACCTGTGTGTGCTTGCTGCTTTTCATTCTTTTTCTTTTTGTGCTACTGGAGATTGAACCCAGAGGCATATGACCCTTGAGCTACCCCCCAGTCCTGTTTATTTTTTTATTTCAACAGAGTCTCACTAACTTGCTGAGAGTCTCCCTATATTGCTGAGGCTGTCGAATCTGAGATTCTCCTGTCTCAGTCTCCCAAGTACTGGGATTACAGGTGTGCTACACCATGCCTGGCTTTATGTTTGCTTTTTTTTTTTTTTTTTTGAGTGTGTTTGTGTGGTACTGGGGATTGAACACAGGGATATTCTACCTCTGAGCTACACTCCCAGCCCTATTTTATTTTGAAACAGGTTCTTGCTGGGGCTGTCTTCGAACTTGCAATCCTCCTGTCTCAGCATCCCAAATACTGGGATTACAGGCATGCACCACCAGCTCTTTGTGTTTGCTTTAATGAGTAAAAGCCAACCAGGCATGGTGCTGCATGCTTGTAATCCCAGCACTTGTGAGGCTGAGACAGAAGGATCACAGGTTCAAGGCCAGCCTCAGCAATTTGTGGGGTTCTCCATAACTTAGTGAGACCTTTTTCAAAGTAAAAAATAAAGCCGGGCATGGTGGCACACACTTGTCATCTCAGTACTTGGGAGGCTGAGACTGGAGGATCACAGGTTCGAGTCTAGCCTCAGCTACTTAGTGAGGCCCTCCACAACTTAGTGAGACCCTGTTTCAAAATAATTTAAAAAAAGAAATAGGGCTGGGGGTGTAGCTCAGAGGTAGAATGCCCCGAGTTCAATCCCCAGTACCACACACACACACAAAAGTAAAGAATAAAATAGGGCTGGGGTATAGCTTGGAGGTAGAGTGCCCCCCAGTACCACCAAAAAAAAAAAAAAAAAATGTAAAAGCCTTGTAAGAGAGATTTAGTCCTTTCCTGTCTTTTTTGTTGTTATTGTTGTTCTACCTCTGAGCTATATCCCCAGCCCTTATTTTGAAACAGGGTCTCTCTAAATTGCTGAGGCTGTCCTCAAAACTGTCATCCTCCTGTGTCAGCCTCCTAGGTATTGGGATTACAGGTGTGCCCCACCATGCCCAGCTCTCTTCTGTCTTCTCAACAGCCTCTGGAGATGTCCATATACAAGAGAACTTGGGGCACCCCAGGGCCTGGGGGTGACCTCCAGCCAAATCAGCAGGAAGCCAGGGCCCTCAAGCAAGCTCTGTAGAAAATGAATCCCACCAACAACCCAAATAGGCATGCTAGTGGATTCTTTCCTACTCACACCTCTTCATGAAAACACAGCCCAGCAGTACTGCAGTTGCAGCCTGTGAGATGCTGAGCAGAAGACTCAGCTGAGCTGTGCCTGGGCTCTTCACCCAGGGAAACCTAGAGAATAAACATGTATTGTTTCAGGGTGCTAAATTTGTGGTCATGTGCTACATAGTGTCTTACAAACACCGCAGGCTGGGTACTTTCTAAATAATAGAGATACTGCTCACTGTTCTGGAGTCTGGGGAATCTAAGATCAAGACAACAGCAAACTCAATGCCTGGTTGTTGGTGCCTCTTGAATATGAATTTTGAGGAGACATTTCAGACCATAGCATGCAGCATAGAAACTAGTAAAGCCGGGCATGATGGCACATGCCTGTAATCCTCGTACTTGGGAGGCTAGGATAGGAGGACCACAGATTTGCAGCCAGCCTCAGCAACTTAGGTCTTGTTTCAAAATAAATAAAATAGGGCTGGGACTATAGTTCAGAGGTAGAGAATGCCCCTGGGTTCCATCCCTAGCACCACACACATACACACACAAAACTAGTACAGTTAGAGACTGCTGATACATGAGTATGTTGCTTTTCATCTGCTTATATAAAGTGATGTTGTGTACATGTCTCTATGTAAGCGGAAACAGAAAAACACGGGACCGAAGGGATGAGACAAATGGGGCTCACTTGAGAGAGGCAGGAGGAGAAGGGCCCCAGCACTTCCTGGCCTGAAGCTCACACGCAACAGCTGGGCAAGGAGCAGGCTGGGCTGCGTGATCCAGGGAGCACAGGGTCCCAGAGCCCCGAAGAGAGCACGTGACTGGGAAGACCCACGCCTTCATTGCTTGGCAATGGAATTTCTAGATGACATGGCTAATTTTAATGCAACACGAGTAAGGAAACATACGTTTTTAATAATTCTAACAGATCAAGTCCCTGTCTCATAATGACAGGACTGGGTTAATCAATCAGAAAAACCTAAAAATGTGTTATGTAATCCCATCTTTAAAAGAGCATCACGTTCAGGGGAGTAACAAGGTTGTAAAACACTAAAACCTACCCAAAGGGAGTGGGCTTATAAGAGTGTGGGCTCGGAGGTAGGATGCCCATGGGTTCAATCCCCGGTACCACACACACACAAAAAAGAGACTTTCATTGGAAAGTCTAGTTTGAATTGTCTGGGGAATGCCGCCCTGGTCCCAAATCAATCTGTCTGTAACCCCCCAAATTTTCTTGGTTATTTATTTATTTTTGTCTTTTTGTGGTACTGGGGATTGACCCGGTGTATTGTCTCCTCTGAGCTACAGCCTCAGCCTGGTTTTATTTTTTATTTTGAAACAGGGTCTCACTAAGTTGCTGAGGGCCTTGCTAAATTGCTGAGGCTGGTTCCTAACCTGCAGTCCTCCTGTTTCAGGCTCCCAAATACTGAGATTACAAGCATGTTACACCATGCCTGGCTCCAAGTGTCTTAATTCAGCTGATTAATCATAGTATTCTTTTACTTTGAAGCCTGAAACCTTGAAAAAAATATCAAAATAAATATGGCTATTATCCTGAAAAGGCTTTTTTTTTTTTTTTTTTCTTAAAGAAAAGTACAGAAAGCTGAGTGTAGTGGCACATGCCTGTAATCCCAGTATTTAGGAGGTTGAGACAGGAAGATCATAGGTTCAAGACCAGCTGCAGCAACTTAGTAAGACTCTGTTTCAAAATAAAAAATAGGAAGCCGGGCATGGTGGCGCATGCTTGTAATCCCAGCATTTGGGAGGCTGAGACCTGAGGATCCAGGTTTACGGCCAGCCTCAGCTACTTAGTGAGGCACTCCGCAACTTAGTGAGACCCTGTTTCAAAATAAAGAATAAAAACTAGGGCTGGGGGTGTAGCTCGGAGGTAGAATGCCCCTGAGTTCAATCCCCAGTACGGCAAAAAAAAAAATAAGGAGGCACTAAGTGCTGTGTGCATGTATGTCAATGTCAACATGATTTACATTATGATGTGAGGTGATAATGTACCAATAAAAGCACATTAAAAAAGATTAAAAAAAAATAAAGCCGGGCGTGGTGGCACACACTTGTAATCCCAGCATTCGGGAGGCAGAGACTGGAGGATCCAGGTTCGCAGCCAGCCTCAGCTACCTAGTGAGGCACTCCGCAACTTAGTGAGACCCGGTTTCAAAATAAATAATAAAAAATAGGGCTGGGGTTGTAGCTCGAAGGTAGAACACCCCTGAGTTCAATCTCCAATACCGCAATGAAAAAAAAAAAAGATAAAAAAATAAATAACATACGGCTGGGGATGTAACTTAGAGATAGGACAAGACTGAGTCCAATCTCCAATACCTCCAAAAGTTTGTTTAAAAAGTAAAGGATATAAGGAAGATGTTAGTTAAACCCATGATGTTGATATATAGGGCAAGAAATTGCTTTTGTAGTCATTATATTAGTGTATGCCTTATTAACTATGGAAGGTGTTTGCAATATTCGTAAGAATCAACTATTCTACATTCATAACTGTGGACTAAATCACTTAAGAGAATTAATTTAATATTCCTGTAATCATTATTTAGATGTGCCAAAAAGAAGAGTTTTTAAATTTTGGCTCATAATATGAGTTTAATAAATTGAGCAATAAACAAAGTACACAGAGTGTGGGTCTCCTTTGCTCTAAGGACAGTAAGGAACCTAATCAGCAAAGGAAAGAGGCTGTGAGTTCTGGACTCTGAGCAGAGGGCCTGACCTTCTAGTGAACAGGGACACACACTGTGATCCAGCAGAAGACCAATGTCAAGGCCATTTCTGTGGAGGTGCAAAGATCTCACAGGGGGAAAAAAAATCACAGAACATAGAGTGTGAGCCACAGGGGAAAAAAAATCAAACTGCACAACTTTACATATTGTTGGGGCTCAAAAAATGATACTCCAAAACACACCTCTTTGGACCTCAAACCAAGAGCAGCAGGGAGCAGAAGATGCCAGGAAAGGCTTTCCTGGAGGTTCCCTCATCTGCCTGAAGGCCAGATCTGCTGAAGAGTAACACACCTGCCTTCTGTCTTCTTATGGAAATTCCATCAACAAAGGGAGAGAGACAGGGACCACAGAGGGAGAGACTAAAAGTCAAATCCCATGTCTAGGTCCCAGAGAGCTTTGTTCTGGGCCATTGTCTGTTCTCTGGACTCATTCTCCTCTGTAAAAGTTATTTACTACCTCTCTAAAATTGCCTATAGTCTCCCAGCAACCCTCTCCACTATGAAGAGGGTATTTACGCCTCAACCATCTGGCCCGCCCTCCTCCTTTTCCTCTTCTTTTTCTTCTTCTTCTCTTCCTCCTCCTCCTCCTCTTCTTCCTTTGTTACTAGCAATTGAACCCAGGAACATTCTATCTCTGAGTTACACCCCTAACCCTATTTTATTTCGGGACAGGTCTTGCTAAGTTGCTGAGGCTGACCTTGAAACTGTGAGCCTCCTGTCTCAGCCTCCCAAATACCTGGCCCTTCTTTTACACACACACACACACACACACACACACACACACACACACACACACACACTTTTTTTTTTTTTTTTTTCGGTACTGGGGATTAACCCAGGGATATTCTACTTCTGAGCTATACCCCCAGCCCTATTTTTTCTTCTTTATTTTGAAACAGGGTCTCACTAAGTTGTGGAGTGCCTCACTAGGTAGCTGAGGCTAGCTGGGAACCCGGATCCTCTGGTCTCAGCCTCCCAAATGCTGGGATTACAAAAGTGTGCCACCACACCCGGCTTCCTAGTTTTATATTTTGTATGGCTCCCAAGTACAAGTGCATGTTAATAAATTTGTATGCCTTTTTCCTGTTAATCTGCCTATTATCAGTGTGTTTTAGCAAGCTCAATTATTAACTCTTCAGATGGTAAGTTTGAACTTCCCTAGAATATACTTGTAACTAATGGCAAAAGACAAAATAAATGATCTATGCTAAATCATTTGCTGTGATACCTCTGAGCAGTGGACTGTCGCATTTTGCCTCGCCATGCATATTCTGGGTGCAGGATTCCCGCGCAGTACCAAGCAAGTGCTCAGAGCAAGCAGGTCATCAGAAAGCTGCATGAGGGCCCCTCTCTACCTGACTGCCACGTCAGAAAACAGCACAAACACCAGAATGGAGTTCCCAGGAAACGGCACTTCTGAGACAAGCCAAGCGAGCGATGCCAGGACTCAGAGAAGGAAGGGAAGACCAGCATGGGAGTGCTTCTCTCAGGGGTACTTGGTGGCCACCTGGCACCAGGCACAGACCTCAGGTGACATGCTGAAGTGTTTGGGTCTCACCTGTGCATGGTGCAGAGCCATTTTTCTTTTGGAGTATTGGAGATCAAACCCAGGGCCTTGCACATGCTAGGCAAGTACTCGACCACTGAGCTACACCCCAGGCCTTTGTATTTCCCATTATGAGACAGGATCTCACCAAGCTGCACAGGCTAGCCTCGAACTTTCGATCCTCCTCCTGCCTTTCCTCCTGAGTCACTGGTATGACAGTTGTGCACCACTGATGTTTTTAAGCAGGGAGAGCTGAAGGCCGACCCAGCCCGCCCTTCTCAGGGAGGAGTATAGGAGTCCTTCTTTTTTTGGTACTGGAGATTGAACCCAGGGGCATTCTGACCCCCAGCCCTTTTATTTTATTTTATTTTTTTGTGGTACTGGGGATGGAACCCAGGGATGTTCTACCTCCAAGCTACACCTCCAACTCTATTTTTTATTCTTTATTTGGAAACAGGGTCTCACTAAGTTTCGGAGGATCTCACTAAGTAGCTGAGGCTGGCCTCGAACCTGTGATCCTCCTGTCTCAACCTCCCAAGTACTAGGATTACAGTTGTGCACCACTGCACCTGTCTCAGGGAGGATTCTTCCTTAGGTGGAGAGTGAGGGGTGTGCAGATGGGCCAGGACCAGTCATGAAATGGAAAAGAAGGTTGTGTAACCTTTGAAAAAAAGGCTAAGGGATAGGGTGTAGCTCAGTGCTAAAGCTCTTGTCTAGCACTCATGAGGCCCTGGATTCCATCCCCAGCACCTAAAAAAAAAAAAAAAAAGCTACAGGCTCTCATTCCTACATTGTAGGAATATTAGAGGACAGTATGTGTCTGCTGAAAGGGGCTTCTCAGAAGCCTAAAGTAGGCTGGGCATGGCGCACGCTTGTAATCCCAGGACTTGGGAATATGAGATAGGAGGAATCATGGGTTCGCGGCCAGCCTCAGCTACTTAGTGAGCCCTCTTTAACTTAGTGAGACCTTGTTTCAAAATAAAGAATAAAAAATGGGCTAGGCGTGGTGGCACATGCTTGTAATACTAGTACTTGGGAGGCTGAGACTGGAGGATCTGGGTTTGTGGCCAGTCTCGGCTACTTAGTGAGGCCCTCTGCAACTTAGTGAGACTTGGTTTCAAAATAAAGAATACAAATAGGACTGGGGAAGCCGGGCATTGTGGCACATGTTTATAATCCCAGCATTTGGGAGGCTGAGACCGGAGGATCCGGGTTCGCGGCCAGCCTCAGCTACCTAGTGAGGCACTCCGCAACTTAGTGAGACCTGGTTTCACAATAAAGAATAAAAAAAAATAGGGCTGGGGTATAACTCGAAGGTAGAACGCCCCTGAGTTCAATCCCCAGTACTGCAAAAAACAAACAACAAAAAGAACAAACCCCACAAACAAACTCACCACCCAGTTTTGCTGATTTTAATGATGTCAGCTTCAGATAACAGCTTAGATTTGAAACAAGTTCCTGAGGCTGAGTGCAACAGGCATGAAGGTATTATCGAGTCGACCTTTCACACCTGATAGTTTTTCACCTGCAGCACCCAGGACGATGTACTAGTTTTGCCCAGCTGAGAAACACTAGTCAGTGAACACAGGACATGCCCCGGGGCAGAGTGGACCTGCTGGCTTCCTGCTGAGGGCCTCAGCTAATCTTTTTTTTTTTTTTTTTTTTTTTTGGTGCTGGGGATTGAACCATTGAATCCAGGGGCATTCTACCTCCGAGCTACTCCTCTAGCCTGATTTTATTTTTTTATTTTCAAACAGGTTCTCACTAAGTTGCTGAAGGTCTAGCTAAGTTGCTGAGGCTGTCCTTGAACCTGCAATCCTCCTGTCTCAGCCTTCCAAGTACTGGGATGACAAGTGTGTGCTACCATGCCTGCCTTGGCTGGATTTGACACCAGCTTTATGCAGACTTGGGGATGTCTTGGCGGAGGTGGAGAAGTACACATCTTTTTTCTAAGACCTACATTGGAAATGCAAGCCTCCTTATCCCAGGAAATTAAGGGAAGCAACCCACAAAGCCAGAATAATGATGGTCCTATTTGAGGGGGGCTGTTTATAGATTGGGAGCCCCTCTTGCCTTCTTGTGGATAAGGCTGTAATCACCCCCTTACTCCTCCTCACGGATATTTTCTGGGGTCACAGGGAAAAGCCTGACTTTGGTGTCTTCTGTCATTTTTGTCTTTACCCAGCTGGCTCTACAGCCCACTCCCCCACCCCCACCCCCCGGCCATAAATCATGGTTCGTATCCAGTTTTCTTCTGACTTTGGGATGAAACAGGCCTCCCTCTCCCGGAATCACCCCAACTCCGAGAGGAGAGTCTGGCCAGTGAGCCTCCTAGAGGCCAGACTCCAGGCTCAGAACCTGAGAACCTTGGTGCAGGGCAGGATTGTGAGGCTGCATTCTGTCCCCTGCGAGGCCATCCTGCCAGTTCCTGCCAAGCCACCCCACACTCCGATTGGATGGCTCCTCTCTGCCAGCCTTCTGGGGTACTGCTTCATATTGCTGGACGGTAGGGGGCTTTTCCAGGCCCGATCTCAGGCTCCCTCCGGCCACTCCTGGGCATCTCACTGAGGTTAGCCATGGGCACCACGGTGCAGGCTGCAGGTAGGAGGCCCTGGGAGAGGGCCAG
This sequence comes from Graphiurus murinus, assembly GCA_004027655.1. Classification (NCBI taxonomy): domain Eukaryota; kingdom Metazoa; phylum Chordata; class Mammalia; order Rodentia; family Gliridae; genus Graphiurus; species Graphiurus murinus. The sequence continues at coordinate 31,066 of PVLC010004867.1, read as the reverse complement.
GGAGGCTGAGGAGGGGGGCCTGGCCAGAGGACAGGGTACACGGGGAATTGATGGGAAGGAGAAGGTACGGGGAGAGAGGACCTTCTGCAGGGAAGGCACCGGGAGGCCCTGATGGCTTCTTCCCTCTGTCCCTCTACCACAGTGGCCTCTCTTCTCAAGGACCTTTCCCACAACTGTCCCCAAGTCCACTTGTCTCACAAAGCCGGGGCTCCATGACAGCACCGGATCATAGCCCCCATGTCTCCTCCACTCTGCAGCTTGAGGGGAACGGGTCTGGGTGTCGCTGGCCTCACAGAACAATGGCTGAGGAAGGAGACCAAGGTCCATAGGTCCTGCAAGAGTCTCCTAAGATCACCACTTGAGGCTCCCTGAAGTCCCTCTCCCACCCCAGGTTGTGACTTCTCCATTTCAACGTAGAAGTGCTCGATTCCTGCTTCCCTCAGCCAGAGAAGATTCCTGGTTGTCACCAGAATCAGTGCTCTGGTGACTGGTAAACAAGTGTGCTTCAAGTTCTACTTAGTTTCTCTCTGCCGTAGTTAAGGAAATGATGGCTTCTGGGCATCCTGGCACAGGCTTGAAATCCCAGTACTTGGGATAGAAGGATCACAGGTTTGAGGCCAGCCTCAGCAACTTAGTGAGACCCTGTTTCAATTTTTTTTTTTTTTCAGGAGCATTCTACCTCCGAGCTACACCCCCAGCCCTATTTTTTATTCTTTATTTTGAAACAGGGTCTCATTAAGTTTCAGAGGGCCTCACTAAGTAGCTGAGGCTGGCCACGAACCTGCGATCCTCTTATCTCAGCCTCCTAAGTACTGGGATTACAAGGGAGTGCCACCATTCCTGGCTTCAAATTTTTTAAAATTAGGGGGAAAAAAAGGCTGGGGATGTAGCTAGGGAGTAGACTACCCCTGAGTTCAATCTCAAAAAGAAAAAGAAAATGATGGCTAACCCAGGCATGATGGTGCACACCTTTAATCCCAGGTTCAAGGACAGCCTCTGGAATATATTCTGAGACTCTCAGCAACCAGTGAGATCCTATTTTAAAACAAAAAATAATCTGGGTGTAGTGGCACATGCCTGTAATTCCAGTACTTGGGAAGCTGAGACAGGAGGATCGCAGGTTCCCAGCCAGCTTCAGCAAAGTAGGGAGACTCTCAGCAACCCAGTAAGACCTTGTTTCAAAACAAAAAGTAAAAACGGCTGGGGGTGTAGCTTGGAGGTAGAGCACCCTGGGTTCAATCCCCAGCGACACACACACACACACACACACACACACACACACACACACACATACACTTGAAGATAAAAAAAAAAACCATGGGTGACAGGTCCCAAAGGGAAAGACCCATGTAAATCTGAGTGACTTTGGATGTTCTCTGACAGAGGGTAGAAAAGTTGCAGAGGTATTCCATTTCCCCAGTGACACCCCATAATCACAAAAGCCCACCCAGTGAGATCCCAGAGAGGATCAATCTTCCCCCCTTCGCTGGTACCTTCCTTAATTCTGAGCACTGTTGATTTTTAAAAACCTGAAATGGCCTTCTGGAACGATCCAGCCATATTTCTAGCCTGAAGGGGGATGCACGTCACGGTCCATGGGTCAGAGCTCAACTTTGGAGGAGGAAAGTTTGAATCCTCGGTATCAGCCACGTGATCCTGGACACCTTGAGTTCAGTTAGACGCTTACTGAGCACCCACCGTGGCAGAGATGAGGCACTATCCCGGCCCACCGGGGCTTCGGGGAGCCCTAGCCAATGGGGAGCCAGGGTCTTTCCTCATCTGTGAAGTGCGGGACACTGTCGGTCTGTCCTGTACCTGAGGATCAGATGTGAAGCTAGGGCCTGGATAAACGAATGGCCGCCCAGCACCCGGCACAGAACAGGCCATGGACATGTCAGTTCTCCCTTGAGACTCTGGCCGGGTGCACACCTGCAATCCCAGCTACTCCAGAGGTGGAGGCAGAAGGATTGCAAGTTTGCAGCCAGCCTGGGCAACTGAGTGAGACCCTGTCTCAAAACGAATAAAATAAAAAAGGCTGGGGGGTATAGCTCCGTGGTAGAGCACCCCTGGGCTCCATCCCCAGTACTAGAACAAGAAAAAAGAAAAAAAGAAAGGTGTTTCTGTCATTCTAGAAGGTGATAAGGGGGAAATGACTATGCTGAAGGGACATTATTCTGATTCCGAAAGAGTGCTTGAGGTCCGGGTTTAGGGAAGCCTGGCTCACAAGGGCAAGTGGCTTGCTCACGCTGCTCCGGGAGTTCTAGAACACTCTGAATGAGAAGCCCTTGCTGTTCCAATCCCAGCACACTCCCTCACTGCTCCTTCTGGACATGCACACTTGGATAAGGTTTCCTTGGACCCCCCTGCCCCCAGTCAAGAAGTCCTGGAGGAGCAGGGTACAGTGGCCCTCACCTGTAATCCCAGTACTTGGGAAGCCAAGATAGGAGGATAGCAGATTTGAGGACAACCTCAGCGGTTTAGCAAGGCCCTGCGCAACTTAGTGAGACGGTGTTTCAGAATAAAAAATAAAATAGGACTGAGGGTGTAGTTTGGAGGTAGAATCCCCTGGGTTCAAACCCCAGTACCACATACACAGACACACAAAGAAGTCTTGGAGGGTTGGGGCATAGTTCAGTGGTGCGCACTTGCCTAGCATGCACAAGGCCCTATGTCCCATCTCGACACCCCCCCCCCCCACGTCTGTTCTGTTACTGGGAAAGGCATTCAGCTGGCTTTGCACATGGTTGCCACAAGCATGTTGACTTCCATGTCTAAGCTGACTTTTCTAGATGCATCATTAACACTGCAATGGCTTTTCATGGGTTCCCAGTACAGCATTTTGGAAACTTATTTAGCTAGAAACTTCCTATTTAGATTTTGCTTTTTGTTCTTGTGAGAATCACTTGAAAATGCTCACAACAAAGGGAGGTTTTCTTTCTTTTCTTTTTTTGCACTAGGAATTGAATCCAGTGGCATTCTATGTCCAAGATACACCCCCAGCCCTACTTTATTTATTTTGTGGCACTAGGGATTGAACTCAGGGGCATTCTACTGCTAAGCTACACCCCAGCTATTTACTTGTTTTCATGTTTTGTTTTGAAAGAAAGTCTCACTAAGTTGCGGAGTGCCTCACTAGGTAGCTGAGGCTGGCCGCGAACCCGGATCCTCCAGTTTCAGCCTCCCGAATGCTGGGATTACAAGCGTGTGCCACCACGCCCGGCTCTGTTTCAAAATTTTTTAAAAAAGCCAGGCATGGAGATGCACACCTGTAATCTCAGTACTTGGGAGGCTGAGACAGGAGGATTGCAGGTTCGAGGACAGTCTCAGCAAGCAGTAAGACTCTCATCAACTTAACAAGACCCTGTTTCCAAATAAGAAATAAAATCAGCTGGGATTGTAGCTCGAAGGTACAATGCCTCTGGGTTCAATCCCTAGTACCACAAAAAATAAAATAAAATAAAATGGGCTGGGAGTGCAGCTTAGAGTAGACTGTTCTGAGTTCAATCCCTAGTACCACACACACTAGGGTCTCCCTAAGTTGCTAAGGGTCTTGCTAAGTTTCTGAGGCTATTCTTGAACCTGCAATCCTTCTGTCTCAAACTCCCAAGTACTGGAATTATAGGCATGTGCCACTGTGACTGGACCGAAGGGAGGTTTTCTACATTTCATTGTATAAGCAGGATCATGTGGCCAGGCCTACCTCTTAGAGAATGAAGGGTGCAATATAGATTTAAATAGCTGGGCGTGGTGGCACACACTTGTAATTCCAGTACTTGGAGGCTGAGACAGGAGGATCTCAGGTTTGTGGCCAGCCTCAGCTACTTAGTGAGGCCCTCCACAACTTAGTGAGACCCTGTTTCAAAATAAAGAATAAAAAATAGGGCTGAGGGTGTAGCTCGGAGGTAGAATGCCCCTGGGTTCAATCCCCAGTACCGAAAAAAATCTATATATATTTAAGTATGTACCTAACTTGTGATAAGATTTACCGTGTGACTCAGCCAAAAAGACATTTTCATGTATTGTGGAGAAACTCATGTGCTTAATTTATAAAATATTGAGAAACATTTACCTAGTAGAATTGTAAGTCTTGCCACAGGCTTACCATAAAACTTAAAAGTATTTATCTTAGATAAACATTTAGCAAATAGCAAATATTTGGCAAGGTCCTTGCCTGAGCAAGGCACTTGTAATTGGTTATGGCCTTGGGTTTTGAAATTATATTTGCTTCCTTTTTTTTTTTTCTGGTCACAGTCCCAACCATGTGAGATACAGGTTCCTGTATGTGCCAAGACTGGCATGTGATGGGTGGGTTATCAGCACTTCTCAAGGCCGTGCAAGAAAGGGCATGGTCCTTGTTTTGGTTTCCTCTGATACATTTGAAGTCAATGTGGTGACTGTCAAGGTCTGGGGGACAATGGTCCCCAGTCAGGAGCCAGCCCATCTCCTGTCTGACCAGATCTGCTGCTTGGCCCCCTGGAGAAAAAGTTTACACACAACAATCAAAATCATAATCCTATTTGTGTTTTATGGGAATGGCAATACTAAAAAATGTTTGTGTGATCTGTAAGTAGATAAAGAGCAAAATTTCAGCCATGCATGGTCTATCTGGTGCCTGAAGGCTGGGAGACCCTGTAAAAACTACAGCAGCTCTCCAAGTCTGGGTTTTCTCCACCAGCAACTGGGGCGTCAATGCCTATTTTCATGGGATGGCCTGGGGATGAGTGGAGACATAAAACACGTGAAGAGCTGGGAACAGTGCCCAGCATGTCCAAGTTGACTGGTGAGCAGCGCTGGAGGTCACTTCTGGCCTGGCTTTAAGCAGCGGGTACTGCCCAGCAATCACGTTGCGACTCTGTTGTCTTGCTCAAGCCTCATTCTGGGTGACTTCTGTGCCTCTCTTCTCAGAACCCCAACACCTTCTCTTCTGTCAGTCTTGGCTGATGGCCCTGCTTCCACTTTCATAAAGAAACATGCAGCAAGCCAGGTGTGGTAGCACACGCCTGTAATCCCAGTGCTTGGGAGGCTGAGACAGGAGGATTGCAGGTCTGTGGACAACCTCAGCAAGTAGTGAGACTCTCATCAACTTAGGGCTGGGGTGTAGCTTGTGCCTCTGGGTTCCTGCACCAGTGCCTGCCTCTTTGGGTGACCAGGGGACCCCTGGGATGGGCATCCCCACTCCCCTCTGCTGCTCACATTCTGTTGCTTCTCTTCCTAAAGCAAGCAAGCAAGCATAAGCTATTCTCCCATCTCCACCCGGCCAACTCCCTGTCCTCCAGTCTGCTCACAGGTCCCTTTCCAAACCTGCCCACTTGGAGGAAATCGCAAATCATTCTCCTGCCCTGCCTAATCTCACGCCCCATCTCCTAGAGCCTGTTCATTCCTCCCATGCTAAGCACTTCCTAACCCCCCCCCCCCCATTAGAGCTCCACTTCATGGGCAGGTGTCTCATTTTGTTCTGGATGCCTCCATGCACAAACTAGATGCTCCACAAATTCTTCAGCTTTAGCTGCGAGACATTGCACGCCTTTTAGCAAGAGGATAGTGCGTGCCCAGGTGTGGTGGTGCACACCTGTAATTCTAGAACTTGGGAGGCCGAGGCAGCCTCAGTGATAGTGAGACCCTCAGCAACTTAGAGAGACCCTGTTTCAAATAAACAAAAAATAAAATAGGGCTAGAAGTGTAGCTCGGAGGTAGAATGCCCCTAGGTTCAATCCCCAGCACCAAGAGAAAAGAAAAAAAAAAAAAGAAAAGAAAAGGAAGATAGTGCTTCCACACATGCTCTTCCATCTGTGTGTGTGTGTCTGTCTGTGTGTGTGTGTCTGTGGGGGTCACTTATGGATATAAACTTAGCTCGAAGTCACATGTGCAAATTGGACTGCTGGGTCCTTTCCCTCAGGGCAGCTACTCCTAAGTTCACAGGTACATGCAAGCACCTCTGTCTATGGTCCCCTGAGCCAGATACCTGAGTCTTTAGCTCCTTATCTCCCCACTCAGGAGATCACCAAGTCTTAACCCGCCCTTAGCCTCTCACACCTTTCCTTTCCTCTCATCTTCTCCCCACTGTCCCTGCCAGAGCCATTTTCCTAATATGCAAATCTGATGTGCATCGCTGTTTAAACCCCATGCAGTTCCCCAATTAGCTCTTACAGTATGCTATCCTGACTCCAATGTCCCAGCCTGTTTCCCCTGCTGGGGACCCTTTTGTCCCTTGGAGTCCCTTCCAGGGCTCTCTCTGGCCACATCCAGTGACTTAAGAGTTCTGGCCTAGAGCTGGGTTGTACTGTGAACCCCTTGGGACTGCAGTTCACCCTGCCTGGAAGGCTCCTGTCCTGTTCCCTGGTGCCAACTCCTCATTGGCCTCCAGGCAAGGCTTTGGCCCAGTTCTCCCAGGACATCCAGGCTCATGGCCTCCTGTGGATGGCATCTCTAAGCCCATCTCATGCACAAATGTCACTCTTTGGTGTTTCAAGTTTACTGTCTGGCCCCTACCTGATTTCTGCTTCTTTGTGGTCCCTATCAACATCATCTTTGTGACCCCCTGGACTTTGACATGGAACCTGGAATACTGGGTGCACCTCAGCAGTATGCTACAGGAAAGAAGGGCAGGAGCTCGTTTGTACCTGTAAGCAGCAAAGCAATATTGGGAAACCCCAAAGCTCCATTCATGAATTGGGAGTTCTGAACTAGGGGCATCACAATTACTAGAAGAGAAAGGAGCCAGAGGCTATGGCATTTTTTTTTCTTTTTCTTTCTTTTTTTGTAATGGAAGTTGAACCCAAGGGCATTCTACCTCTGAGCTACACCCCAGCCCTATTTTATTTTATTTTGAAACAGGGTTTTACTAAGTTACTGATAATCTCATTACGTTGCTGAGGCTGGACTCCAATCTGTTATCCTCCAGTCTCAGCCTCTCAAGTATGGGGATTACAGGCATATGTCACCATGCCAAGAAAGGCTATGATTTTGTGAGGTTTGATCAGCACATCCAGGGTTGTGAGGAAGGGAAAAATTTGAGAAGTGAATCAAAGGGAAATCTACCAGCTGGTGCTGGGCCTGATTGGAAAGACTATCATGAGATCAGCTGGTGTTTTTCTAGTAGTTTTGTAGGCCGGTAGCTGGTCCCCTCCTCAAATCTTCGCTATGGGATTTTGGGAGGATGACCAGTCCAGGAGATACAAGACAGATGGGAATGAGCTTGGAAGAGTTCAACTTGTTCTAAAGAAAGATGATGGTCTCTTACAAGGAACTGAAAACAAGACGGATCTGAGAGAAGCTGTAGTTGCTTCAGAGCTGAACCAAAATGCAGGTTACATTAAAAAAAAAAAAAAAAGCGCTGCGGAAACATGGCTCTGGAAAGACAGAGGCGCTACAAATGTAGGCGGATCCTAAGCCTCTCAGTCTTCCTTTGACAGTCTTATTGACAAACCCACTAAGAGTCAGGTGCAGGAACCCTAAGCGAGGGCCTGGATAGTAGCCAGCTGAGAGTGCTCGGTCCCACCCCGGCCTGGGTCGGGCTATGCGCCCCTCGCTCCCCTCGATCGAGAGCCCCACTCCTGCGTCGTAACCTCCCGACAGTAAGCAGCACGTCGCAGGACCGAACGCGAAGATAGGGACCTGAGGACGCACAGCAGGTCCCCAGTTAGGGTCTGTCCCAGACTGGGGAGTTACTATAATCACTGGCCAAAACCCGTGTAAATGACCTAAATCGTCCAAAAAGCAGAGGGAGGACTGCGAAGGAGGGCGGCGCCGTGACAGAGCTGGCCTCCGCGGGCGGGCGGGCGCGCCCTCCGCACCTGGCAGCAGCGGACTCTGCGCCGGGGGCCTCGCCCCATCCCGCCCTGCGGGTGGCCGCTGCGGCCCGCCTGGGGGCTCCCTCGGCGGTAAAGGTCAGAGTCCACCGGACGCCCGAGGCGGCTGCAAGGCGGGGCGCTCCTCCCGCTGGAGCCCAGAACGCTGCCGAAGAGGGCGGGGCCCGGCGCGGGGTCGCCGCCTCGACGGCAGCCGCGGCCCCTTTAAGACGCCTGCCGGCCCCGCCCGCCGCGCCGCCCACGTGACGGAGTCTTGTGACGGCGGGAGGGCGGGGAAGCCCGCGCCCGCCGCCCGCCCCGCCCGGCGCCTCCCAGGGCGAGCCGCGGGCCGCCGCCGTCCCCGCCGCGTCCCCGCCGGGCCGAGCGAACCGAGCGGGCTGGAGCGGCGGGCGCGGGCCGGCCGCCATGGACCACAAGCCGCTGCTGCAGGAGCGGCCGCCCGCCTACAGCCTGGATGCGGGCCAGGGCGACTTCGCGTGCGGCCCGCACGGCTACGGCGCCATCCCCGCCGCGCCCCCGCCGCCGCCCTACCCCTACCTCGTCACAGGTGGGCCCGCGGGCGCGGCGGGGTGGGCAGTTCCCGGGACGGGCCGCCGGCGCCAGCCTCGGGCCCGCGCGGCGCGACCCGGCCTCCCTTCCCGGCCAGGCTGCCCGGTTCCGGGCGAACTTCGGGTCGGCGCGGCGCCGTTGGCACCGAGGGGAGCAGCCGTGCCGCGGCGGGGGAAGGACGGGGGCTTGGGGGGAGGGCAGGAGCAGTGTCCACTCCCTGCTGATGTGCGCCCCCGCCCGCAGGGATGCCCACCCAGCACCCCAGGGTCTACAGCATCCAGAGTCGAACGGTCACCCGGTATCCTGCCAACTCCATCGTCGTCGTCGGAGGCTGCCCAGTCTGCAGGTAAGTCCCAGCCCGGGAACGCACGTGCCGAGACCTTGCAAAGGCAGCGGGGGCGGGTAGGGTCAGTCCTGCCCGGGAGAGGCTATGGCTGCAGGGCTGCAGTGTGGGAGGGGGTGGGTTCTCTCGCCCGTGGCTCCGAAAGAGATAAAGGGGGTGGGTTCCCTTCACTGGGGAGTTGGGTGCATTTGGGGGCACTGCAACCCCGAATGAGTGGGATGCAGAAATGTTAACAATGGGGACTGGTAGCTTTTCCTCCCTGGTTCTGGGATCTGCAACGAGTCAGGGTTCTTCTTAAATTCTTCTCCGATTTCCAAAAGTTTATGGTGCAGTTGATTCTTTAAGCAGGTGGAAGGTTTGTTTTGTTAGCACCTGAGTCAGGTGGCCATTGTGTTTAGGGAGCTGCAGGTCCAGGTGGCCAGGGGAGCAACAGCTGTGAGGGCCATCGAGCAGGGTTTAACAACTCCTGGCCACTAGCTGGCCCAGGAGGAAACCCCGTGGTTCTTTGTTCTGGGCAGGAGTGGTTTTCTCATATCCTCAAACTGGAGCCCACAGTAACTTTCTGAGGGCTGTTTTTGCACGACCCAAAGTACAGCTAGACTCTTTGTTTTGGGTAGGTCCTGAGGATTCAAATTCCACCAAGACTTGATTCCTGCCCCTGGCAGTTGGGGGTGTTCAGATAGTTTAGGAAGTCTGGGCAGAATTGGCAGGCAGGGTTTCAGCCTGTGTCTGGGAGGAGGAAGTTGAAGTCTCTGAGGTGGAATTAGGAAACCCTGGTTTGGACCTAGACTTTCTTTTCAAAAGTATATCAGTAAAACCCAGAGTGGAGCTGCAGAGAGGTTAATGATTTCAGAGCCCTGGTGGCAACTGTAAGGGGAGGGAATCACAGACAGGGGGCAAGACACTGGAACCTCTGAGCTGACCATGTGCTTGATAAGGGGGGTGGTGGGCCCCTGAGAGCTCTAGGTGGCTGCAGGTCCACCCAGAGACCTCGATACAAACCCAAGCTGGGGCATGTACGACATTGCTGGTGGTCATTGCCTTGCCCAGCTGACACTTTGGTTGACACATTGGCCTTTGGAGACTGTGGAAAGGGAGGGAGGGCTGGAAAAGGGAGGGGCTTCCTATGACTGGCTGCCTCCCAGTCACAGTTCTCTGCAGGTGCTGCACCTGAGGGGAGAGGATGTAGTATAGAAGAGTGGGTATGCCATGAGGGAGGAGGTCTGGGCCTCGACCCCGTGCTGAGATGAGAGCCATTGGGAAATCCCTCTAGAAAGTTGCATGAAGAGGTGGCTTCAAGGCTGAATCTGGGTGCTCAGAGTCCTTCTGTTCCCACTTACCCCACCTGGATGATTCCAAGGCCCCATTTTGAGGGGGCAGTTGAGTGACCTCTCAAGTTTAAGGAGGGGTGTCAGGCTTTGCTCAGAGGGAGAATCAAGAAGGTGCCTGGTAGCTTGGCATGGTGGTGCACGCTTGTAATCCCAGGACTTGGGAGACTGAGACAGGAGGATTGAAACCAGCCTCAACAACTCGCATCAACTTATCAAGACCCTGTTTCCAAATAAAAAATAAAATAGGGCTGCGGGTGTAGAATGCCCCTGGGTTCAATCCCCAGCAAAAACAAAAACAAAAACAAACACACACACACACACACACAGTCTAGAGCAGAGAGCTCTGGTTGGAATTTTATGTCCCTTACTTCCCCCATCCAGGGCCCAGCTTTAGGAGAAGCTGGGTTCCGATCCTGGCCCTACCAGGTGCCAGTGGATGTTTCTCTGTGTGGGAAACAGGTATCTAGTGAGATGGTTTGTGAGGCCTTTCTGGGAGCAAGTCTCTGAACTTGGAGGAGGGAAGACCAGGGGGGCAGTGGAGGCTGTGACTGTGGAGGGGCCAGGCCACAGACCAGCCACTGCCCAGATGAGTGCACTTTTCCTGCTACTTCCCTTTCCCCAGAAGGTGAGTTTGTTATGGAGGCCTGTGACTTCTGCTTTGAGGCTCTCCAGTCACATAGAATCTGGAACATGGCCAGGCTGTTCCCTCTGCCCCCTGGGGAAGGTCTTGGGCTCTTGCGGGGTACCACCTTCATTTGGGAACTGGCAGTTTTCTATGTGCCCATGGGCAGCTAGCATTGAGGAGGCAAGTTTAGGGGTGCCTGATCCCCAGTGTTGGGACCAGAGTACCCTTTGATCCCTCCTTCTGACTTGGATGGGAAGGGACTGATGTCCCACAGTAAAGGTCCTTCTGGTCCTTGGTCCTGCACACTCGGAGTCCCTGCCCTGTCTCTGCAGTGCCTTCTGCTACTGCCACCATCTCAGCTGCAGCTGCAGCACTGGGTGTGGGGCCTTCATGCTCCCAGGCAAGGGAGTGGCAGCTGCAGGAGGGGTGGCCCACACTGCCCTGGGTTTGGGGAGAGGGTGTGTCCTCCTAGGGTTGCTCTTGTGTGGGGACAGAGAATGGAGATGTTCCCCTGAAAAGAATCAAGTCTGCCCCTGTCTGGCGTCTAAGGCTGGGACACTTCTCACGTGACCATACTTCCTCCCTTTCCAGATCCAGTCTGCCAGGCTCTGTCCCTGCCCTCCCTGGTGGCTTGGCAGGAATTTGCCCAAGTCACACGTCTGTGATTCCCTCTGAGTGAGGCTTGGCATAAGAGGCCTGTGTCGCTTGTCACTTTGCCATCCAGTCTAAGCCTCCGTTAAGCAGCCTGACTCCATCTTTCCTTTTTAGCGGTTTACAAGAAGTGTTTTTTTCACCCGAGCAGACGAGGGAGTCTTGTGCTGCCTCCTTGCAACCCTCCTTACTGCACCCCTGCCCCACTGGAGGCCTGTCAGGACTGCCTTGGCAAGCGGGGTGTCCACACTGGGACTGAGCCTCTGAAGCTGGTTTCTTCCCTCCCTAGACACAGGGTGAGGTGGCAGCAGCAGGTCCTGCTGGGACCATCCCACGTGGCAGGTGCTGAGGCTGGCCAAGGTGCCTGTAGGAGCACAGGTCACAACTGAAATGTGTGTAAAGTGAGTGGGGGCCTGGCCTGCCAACTCCAGCTTCGGGGGTGACCAGAGAGGCAGGAGGAAATCCAGAGAGTAGGGGCTTGGAAGCCAAGAGAAAGTACAGCTCTCCTGGTCCTGTTCTGCCTGCAGGCTCCCAAAGCAGCACTGGGCAGTCAGCGTGCAGCCCCTGGGGCAGAGGCAGGCTTCTCAGGGCTGTGGAAGACATGAAGTGGCAAAGCAGAGCCTGGGGGGAGAGGGAGCCATGGGAACCTGGGGCCTTGAAGGATGGTGGTTGGGGAAAGGGCTGTTCCTGTTCCACAGTGGAAGCCTTGCCTTGGGGAAGTGGTAGGGGAGTTGGCTGGGCCTGGGCTGGTGGGATGGGCTCTCCCTGGCCTGAGATGGTTCTGGCTTGGTCAGGAGCTGTGCAGGGATCCACAGGCACTTGTGCCAGGCTACAAGCCGGGTGGTGCATGCAGGTGACAGGAGGCCTGTGCTGCTTCTGTCTCTGGCTTAGGGTTAGCCTTGGCTGTGGCAGCCAATGAGGCTGGTGGGCCAGGCCAGCTATCTTCCCTGAGGAGGCTGGAGCCTGGGCTTGAGAACTGTCAAGTGGAGTACTGTTTTTCAAAAGTCCTAGTAAATGGTCCCTACAAAGGTAGCTCCTTCTCCCTTGTGGGGGCCCTTTTGTAGTGGAGACTCTGGGACAGCTAGAGGCTGGGTTGGGGACCAGCTTACCCTGCCCCAAGCCCTTGCTTGAGGCTTGCAGCCCTCTAAGTAAGTTCTCTTCGTTCCTTTTCCTGAAGCTGCTACCCATCCAGTGCTGGCTGATCTGGGGGCTGGAACAGGCCTTGAGGCCTCCCAGGCTTGGGAGAAAATAACTGGGCAGGAAAAGGGAAGGATGCTGGGTACCCCGGGGTCAGGCTAGGTGGCACAGACTGCCCTGGGGTGCCTCCTCAGAGGGGAGGTAGGGTGGAGTCTTTCCCAGGGCTACCACTGGAAAGCCCATCTGGATTCAGATCCCTGCCACACTACTCCCAGCTGTGGCCTTGGAGGCGGCTCTGGGCCTCAGCCTTTTGTGAGGGGGTGAAGGCACCTATGGAGTGTGGGTGCTGTGAGGACATAGGCGAGGTAAGGATAGTTCTTTCTGTCTGGGTACTTGGCCTTGGGACCCTCAGGGACTGCTCATTCCCTTCGTCTCCTCTGCCTACTCTGTCCCTGGTGAGGTGGGTGCTTATCCAGAACCACCCCCAAAGCCCAGCTCCAGCAGATGTCAGCAGGACGGAGCAGTCACTTGCTCTGTGCAGCTCAAGTCAGGGGTTAAACAAGCGCTTTCAGTATTAGTCAGTTCCCTAATTTCTCCAGCTTCCATAATCCTCCCCTGACCCTTTCCACGTGACCTGTCCTGCAAGGGTGGGGGAGGGGCTGTGGGCCTGCAGCCAGGAGGATGGTTGGGGTTTGGATTCTGAGCCAGTCAGATGGAGTTAAAACTTGTCCTGGCTGACTTGGACTTCTTTGGATTTTAGAGAGGAAGAGAGGACGAGGCTGTTGGGGACAGGCTGGCAGGAGGGCAGTTGCTGCTCCCCTGGGGTGGGGGTCTCCACCCCCTGCTGTCATAGCAGCCGCAGCCTGGGTTTCACTGAATCCAGATCGGCCTAGAGTATCAAAAGATGTCGGGCTTAAAAATCTAAATTATGAGCCGGGCGTGGTGGCGCATGCTTGTAATCCCAGCATTCGGGAGGCTGAGACCGGAGGATCCGGGTTCAAGGCCAGCCTCAGCTACCTAGTGAGGCACTCCGCAACTTAGTGAGACTCGGTTTCAAAATAAAGAATAAAAAATAGGGCTGGGGGTGTAGCTCGGAGGTAGAATGCCCCTGAGTTCAATTCCCAGTACCGCAAAAAAAAAAAACCAAAAAAAAAAAAAAAAAAAAAAAAAAAATCTAAATTATGCCAACACTCCACTTGAGGTTTGGGACATTAATATTTTCTGCAGCAAGAATCTTCACATTAAGTAGGGTAAATTCAGACAGCCACACAGGCGTTCAGGTCACTTTGCTGCCAAGTTAGGAAGAAATATGCTTTCTGAACTTTTTGGCATTTGGAATTGTGGGTAAGGGTGTGGATCTTGGGGAGGAGGGTGTGTGGCCTTCAGACTGAACCCAAGCCTAGAGCTGAAGCTTTCTGAAGCCATAGTTGTCGTCTCCTCTCTCTATCCCTGGGGCTGCTGAAGCCTGGTCAGAACGTGGATTCCAGTTCTCGTAGGATGAGGATTCCTGGGTTTTGGGTCACAGACTGGTTGCTGGCAGTCCTGAGCCTCATAGGTAACAGTACCACACAGGCATGACCGAAGGGAGCATCCTCACTTTTCCAGAGAGCCGGTGGCCTTGGCCCTCTCTAGCAGTGCAGCAAAGGGGTGAGTGGACCTGGGCAGGGTGAGGTGGAGAGACTTGTGGCATCAGGCCCGGCACTCATGACCCAGGTCAGCAGAGGGCGGCACAAGCTGCCCAGCTCTGAGCTTGGGCTGGAGGAAGCAATGGGTTTGGACAGGGAACTCCAGAGATTGGAAGACTGAGGGTGTGAGTTGTCCTAGTGCCTGGAGGCTGAGGGGACCAGCTCAGCCAGTCTAGGCCACAGCTCTGTGTTTCTGTGTAAGTTGTAAGAACAGCTCTGGGGCTGAGAAGGTGTTGAGCAGCAGTGCCAGGACTGGGGAGGCATGCCTGGCTGCTGTTGGGAATCATAGCAGTAGGTGGTGCTGGTGCCCTGGAGAGCCCAGAGGAGTGACCGGCCTTCCTGGGCACCCTCCAGCTTCTATAGCATACATGGGTTTGGGATCTGGATAGAGAATTAGGGAAGTGAGGGGCTGCTGCCTGTGAATGCTGGACTCAAAGGACAGAAGCAGCCTGCAGTTGGGACAGCCCATGTGGACAAAACACAGGTCAACACTGGGGAGCCCACCCTCGCCCCATCACACTGTATGTGGCCCTCAAGGACGGCGAGGCCCGACCTAGTGCAGCCATCACCTGCAGCCTCTGAGCAGACACTGCACCCCACTCCTTGCTCTGCCTCCTTGCTCCTCAGGGGGACAGCCTGGCAGGTGCTCAGCCGATCACTGGGGCCTTGATGGGCCCCAGAGGCTCAAGGTTTCCTTGCATACTGGTGGGGTGCTAAGCCAGGCACCTTGGGACTATGCCAGAGGGCAGGCTTCTCTTGTGGAAGCTTATTCAGCCAGCTCCCTTCTGCACTCTGCTTTTTCATGGGACATTTTCTAACCAGAACATACAAACCAGTGTTTTTTCAGGATTTTACCTACAGGCAGAACAATCCTGCAGGTGTGGGAAGATCTGGGCAGCAAAACAGGAACTCCCTAAGAGGTCTAGAGCCACCTGGCTTCCCTCCAGTCACTCCAGAAGTCTTAAGCCCAGGGCCCTGTCCTGTTGATCTATAATTGGGACAGCTGGTGGCTGAGGGTGCCAGAGTGGCCTCAGGTGCTTTTCAGCTGGGTCTCCTGCCAGCGTGACCCCCTGGTGTTAGAGGGCTGAGGCTGGGGCAGGGCCTGCTCTGCACTGCATGGCTGGGTGGAGGTGTCCTGCCCAGCCTGGGAGGGAGGTTTGGTGACCTGATGACCTTATGGTACTTGGGACATTTTTGTTGAAGTCATACAAGAAGTGGTAACTTTGCCAACACAAACTCAGGCCTCATGATCTGTGTTGTCTCAGAGCAGGGCTGCTGTGCTCCAGCTGAGCCCAGAAAGGCTGGCCCATGGTAGTGGGGGAAGCACCAGCTGGAACAGAGCTCCCAGGAGGCCTTACTGGGTTCTTAGCCTGTGAACAAATAGATGCTGGGACTCCCTGGACAGGGAGAAATGGCTTCCCAACTTGCCTGACCAGAGTCCCCTTTTCTACAGAGCTAATCAGGGGACAGGCACTATGGGAAGTGCTACTAGAGCTTAGGTTTGTTTTAGGTGGCTTGAGTGGATTGGAGGCAGGCAGGCAGGGAGTTTGATTTGTTCTTTAAGCAGTTGAAAACTAGACTTCTATAGCCGGGCGTGGTGGTCCACGCTTGTAATCCCAGCATTTGGGAGGCTGAGACCGGAGGATCTGGGTTCTCGGCCAGCCTCAGCTACCTAGTGAGGCACTCTGCAACTTAGTGAGACCCTGTTTCAAAATAAAGAATAAAAAAATAGGGCTGGGGGCGTAGCTCGGAGGTAGAATGCCCCTAGAGTCAATCCCCAGTACCGCAAAAAAAGAAAACTAGACTTCTAGAATATCCTCATTTATTTTCTCATGTCCCCCAGAGAAGCAGGGAGCAGGTGCTGGTCCCATTTCTGCCCACAGTGCTGTGCGGGGCTGTGGGCTCTCCCTGGAGCAGAGTCCCTCAGCTCTGCAGCATGCATAGCTCCAGCCTTGCCCAGCAGGGAGCTAGCAGTAGCTGCCCTCATGGGAGAGAAGCTACCAGCCTGCTGCTGCTTTGGGCTCTCACATTTGTGCTTTTGTATTGGTCTTTTGTTTAAACTGTGATCTTCCTCTACACAAGGTGGCAAGAGGAGGAGCAGTTGCTTCTGGGGTCATTTCGGGCATAGGGGACAACAGTATTTAAGACCATGGCGGCGAGGCGTGATGCTGGAAGGAAGCTGCTCTAGAAACATCCAGGATGCTGGGTGGGCAGAGTTGTGGCATTTCCTCCCCTCAGCAGTGCCAAGGCAAGCTCGCAGTGCTTCCCTGTGGGCAGCAGGTGCAGGAACTGCCAGAGCCCTGGCCTGCAGGTTGCCATACCTGCACTTCTCTGCCCTGTGATCTCCACTGAGCCCTTTCCCTTTGGGACCAGCTGCTGTCACCTCCTGGAGAGACCTCTGCAACCCCCCATTCCTCATTTTGTCTTGGCCTTTGTTTCCTTCTGTCTTGAGCAGTCAGCACCACAGCCATCTCTCCTGGTTGAGTGCAGGGCTCAGCACTGGATATGGAGGTGGGGGGTGTCACTGCATAGGGGCTGGTGCCTGAGGCCTGGGGAGGAGCTTAAGCCTGTGGGACAGGAGTGATGCTTTTCTCATTTGGGCTTGTCTGGTTCTCATTTTAATTTCAGCCCTCACCCAGAAGTAGCCTAAGGAGCTGAGCACACAGTTCTTGTTCCCATCTTTAGGGCCTGTGAAGACCCTCCATTCTAAGTGATGATGAGTTCAGGTTACTGAACCTGGGGCTCATTGGTGCAGAATTTGGGCGATGGTCCCGGCGTCTTGGTACCCTTGTTACGCACCTTGAAGGCAAACTTGACTAAGAGGAATCTTTGAGATTAAATCTCCCTGGATAAGCAGCCTTCTAGACAATGTATGAAAGTGGCTGATGAGTCTTTTTTTTGCGGTATTGGGGATTGAATTCAGGGGCATTCTACCTCCGAGTTACACCCCCAGTCCTATTTAGTATTCTTTATTTTGAAACAGGGTCTCACTAAGTTGCGGAGTGCCTCACTAGGTAGCTGAGGCTGGCCTGGAACCCAGATCCTCCGGTCTCAGCCTCCCAAATGCTGGGATTACAAGCGTGTGGCTGCTGATGAGTCTTTCAACTACTTCACCACCACCAAAAAAAATAAAACATCAAAAACACCAAACACCCCCACCCTACTTTTAGGAGGAGGAATTGTCATCTAGGAGATGGAAAAAAATGTTTTTTTTTGGGGGGGGGGTGGAATCTTATTCATATTGTAGGAATTTTTATAGAAACTAGCATTTGCCTCATCCCTCCCTCCCTTTTGTAAGAGAAAGTGTGTGGCAGTGGGCTGCCTTCATTAAAGTATAGTAGTGTGATACGTTTCGGGCAAGTTTCTTCCATTTTCCTGTGAATTTTCGTGGCGGCCTGTGCTGGCTCTGACCTGCGGTAGAGGGAGGGAGGCTGCCTTTCCAGGCAGGCCTTCCTATAGGTCACCAGCTGTCCTGTGTAAGTTGTACGCTGTGGCCTGTTCTGGCATGTGGGGTGGGTGTGGAGGGGCCGGGCCCATGGTGGTCCGTTATAACCCTCTGCCTCCTCTCTCCACAGAGTCGGGGTTCTGGAGGACTGCTTCACCTTCCTGGGCATCTTCTTGGCCATCATCCTGTTTCCCTTTGGGTTCATCTGCTGTTTTGCCTTAAGGAAGCGGAGATGCCCCAACTGTGGAGCAACCTTTACTTAAAGGGAACAACACATTTGGCTTTCCTAAGTCCAGCTATCTTTTCTAATGTAAATGTCGTGTAAAATAGTTTTATTTGATTAAGCTTCAGGACTGTTTTGTAAAGTGAGGTGGGATAGATTTGGCATGTGCCAGCTGTTTTGCAGAGGGTGGAAGGCAGTGACCCTGCTCCCAAGGTTAATGACAACTCAAGAAAGCACTGCTTTTATTTTTTGCAGTCTTCAATTTGAGAAAGGTGAGAAATACTGTTTTGAATAAATGAGATTCATACCATTGTTTAGTTGGTCTGCTTGTTGGACTTTTGCACACTGCCACCCATGTGAAACCTTGCGATGGAAAATTTCACACATACAAAAAGGCCATTTGTGGCAATCTTAGTTGGCACTGACAGTTCAAGAACATATGTTTCAAATTCTTTATTAACTTTAAACACAATGCCCCAACACTTGCAGAGCATGCGCCTGGGAGCCGGACCTTTAGGTGCCTTCCCTTCACTGGGAGCCAGGAATGACCACCCTGGTTCTAGCCCAGGAGGGGAACTCAGATCTGAGAGGGACAAGAGGGCTACAGCTAGTAATGTTGAGGCTTGTTCCTATACCAGTGTGACAAAGCCAGAAAACCCAAAAGGGAGCCTGGAAGGCCAGGGTCTGACCCCTCACTCACCTTCTCCTGGCTTTGCACATTTCCAAAACCCAGACCTCATTTGATCTCCACTGCTTTTAACAGTGGACTTCCATTAACACTACTCTTTTTTGAAATGGTGAGCTACTTCACCAAATCTGAAATTTGGCTGTTTTCTTTTCTAGCTGGGACACCTTCTCAAGACAGTGCTACAGGTCAGCTGTATGTGGTGTGACCCAGACCTATGGTCCTGCGTGGGTGTTAACACAGCCCTGCAGGAGCAGCCCTTGATGGTGGTGTCTCTCTGTTCTCCCAGGAGTCTGGGACAATCCTCAACCCAGCTGGAAGGAATCTGTTTATCTCCATTTGACCTTGACCAATTTCTAGCTTATATAAAAATGATTTATGTATGGTGAGATTAAAAGAGCAATGATATTCAACAGTCTCCTGTCCCCCCCAACCCCTCCACAGCAAATGGCATCAGTGAATTTTAATTGCAAGTCACCACTCTAAAATAGGTCCAGCCAGATACAGTGATGCACACCTGTAATCCCAGAGACTTGGGAGGCTGAAGCAGAAGGATTGAAAGTTTGAGATCAGCCTGGACAACTTAGCAAGACCCTGTCTCTAAAACAGGGCTAGTGAATTAGCTTAGTGGTAGAGCACCCCAAGTTTCAATCCCCAGTACCAAAACCAAAAAACTCTCAAAATAGATCCAAATCTTTTGCAGCCAGAAACAAACTACAGCCCCTGGCTCAAGAGTACACGCAGAGGCCTGACCAGATGTTGGTACCAGAAGCCTTGATTCCAAGTACATGACCCCTAGGCTGAAATACAGGCCCTGCCCCTCCTGACCAACAGTCGTCCTAGCTTCATAAATACCATTTGTGGGTTAGTACATGATTCAGAGAAATTATGGAGCCCAAGAGGTTTTCCAGTAATGTAGCAATGGATGCAGCTTTGGTCACCTAGCTTTGGGAGAACACCAGACGAAGAGCCCTCAGATTTGCATGTTCCCAGTGTGCCAGCCCACAGTGACGAAGACCAAACATGCCAAAGTGAGTCTAGCCAGTAACGCGTAACACTGAACTCAGCAGCTCTTACAGACGATTTCATTAAGTGCTAAGTACATCTTACAGATGATTTCATGAAGCACAGAGTACTGTCTAAGCACTCTGTCCTATGTCTAAATTCAAAAGAGGTCAGGGTTTCTCCATTTTGGGGAGCTCTGTTTAATCAGAAGTTAAAAATTTGTAAGTTAAAAAATTATTACATTTAATATGTTTTCATAATTTATGTTTTTTAAAATTATGATTTGCATGGTAAGATGCAACCTTTACACAGTATTTTCTTTAGATACATCATAATGCTACTTAAGAGCACATGCTTTATAAAATAAAAGCATCTCATTCGCATTCAGGTCCAGGAAGCCAGTCATGAACATATAATCATTCTGGCTCTTACTAAAAAAGAAAAAAATCATAAAATATGTTAAAAAGATATAGTAAGGATTGGAGCCGAAATTACTGTTTTTTTAAACAATAAGAAGAAAATGTTTTAAATGACTGAGCTTGATCACTAAACTATTCATTTATCTTAAAGGCAGAAATGTATAAACCCAACTATGCTAAATTGAGAAAATGCGTTGATTTGCTCAAATAGGATACATTGGAAATCAGGCACCCTCTGGTAAAGCTTCTGACAGTCCCAGCACTTGTCAAACAATATATACCTATCATTTTGCAGGTGAGAACTTAACAGTAGAGGAACTAGGAGAATCCTTGGGATCTTCATCGAATGATTGGTGCTGATCGATCATTTGTCACCGTTGGTCGGAGTTTCACAGTAGCAAAGGGATTTTCTCCACTATAGGGGGGAAAAAGCCTATACAGAAATACTGCTCCAAGACAAGAATCCCATTTTAAAAGCGCTCATAACCACTGTTCTTGCTCTGTAAAATTATGTCACTCAACACCGTCCCACTGTACACAAATCTTGGACAATTTTCTGACCACAAAAGGCTCTGTGGCAGTTCTCTCCATGCTACCCATTAGGGAACAATCCAGAGCTTTTAAACACTGTCAGAGCCCACATCTCTAGTCCTGTCCTGGGAAGGGGGCTACGTAGGACAGTCATCCTGGGACAGCTGGATCCAGGGCCTCTAAGCCTGATTCCCATGAATGCCTGAAGTGATGAAAGGGGGCTGTGGCTGTTGCTGGCTTGTTGGACCAAGGGTCCTCTGGGGTACACTACACGCCCCATGGGGAAAGGCAACATCGCAATCTTAAGATCTGCTCGTACAAGTTTTACATACCTGAGGAAAGGCGGCTTTGCAGTCCCATTTGCATCATTCTGTGGGAAATATAAAGAAGTTTATGGAAGGCTCATGAAATTGGGATATTTTTAATAAGACCTATAAGTAAAACATAAGGATTGTTTATATTGATTTCCAAACGTACTACCTACCCCCCCCCATACTGGGATTGAACCTGGGGGCATTCTACCTCTAAGCCATACCCGTAGACCTTTTAAACATTTTATTTGAAACAGGATCTCACTAAGGTGAGGAGGCTGGCCTTGATCATCCTACCTCAGCTTCCCAAGTGTTGGAATTAGAGGTGTGTGCTACCATGCGCAGCTTCCCTTTTCAGAAAAAAGTGCCCTCAAGGCACTTCTACTGCTCTCTTGTTTTTACTTAATGCCCTCGTTGCACCTGAGGCTACTACTGTTCCCCCTGGATTGGTCCAGTCCTCCCTCCCCCCCTTCATGGGTAGTATTACCAACTTTGGGAATCTATAGTTCAAAGTTAGTTCAATGTGTCTCCCTTAACCCCTGTAGGCAGTATTATGAACTTTGGGAATCTATAGTTCAAAGCTAGTTATGTTCTCACTTTAAGACTGCTGTGGGATCTGTCTAAATTCATTTGTAAGAATAGAATGAGAAGAGAAGATGTTCTAGAACCATGAAGGCCCCTCACAGGTGTCAGAATATGGAACAAAAAGCTGCTTCAGTGTAGCCAAGGTGTCCACACGCATGGGTCAGCCCGACACCTGGAGCTCACACACAAATAAGCCCATCTCCTAAACACAAAAACTCAGATCTTGGCAAATTAAACTGAGCCACATTACAGAACACTTGGGAACAGAGTATCTCAGATAATGGAGAGGCAGATTTTGTGGCTCTTGCAGAGCTGCTGTGATGGTAGTTTGCTTTTTGGGGTGAATGAAGATGCGAAGAAAAAAAGGAAAAATAAAACCTTGGTGGTTTTGGGGGCTGATGCTGATAGCTAGCACCAGCAGTCTTGTAGGAAGTTCCAAACAGTGAGGGAGAGAAGATAGGACCAAATACAAATGCCTCCCAAGTTTATGACCTGCCTGTGCCCTGCAGGGGTCAAAGCCCTCCCAGGACACCGCCACTGCAGATCTGTGCATGCTGTTGCACAGGGCCAGCCTTGGGGGTGGTGTGCTATGTGCCCATACCTTCTTTCCCTCATTCCAAAAAGCTTGCTGTCTTTAAAAATCTTACCTCCCATTTCCCTAAGCAATCACTGCTGGATATTGGTGCTAAGTCAGACGGTCAACCAGCAGAGGGCAGTGTAATGCCGTCTGACTTACAGGAGCCAGGCCTGAATGTCCTAGAGTTCCCAGGAAGCTTCCTGGGCCACCCAGTGGTCTTGGGCACACACAGACTTTAAATGCTGACCTAGACACGCTCTTCTCACTTTCTGATGCCATTGTTGAAGGCGAAGGCCAGGGCTTGAATTCCTACAGGGCAGCATCTACAAAGTACTGGATATACAAATTGTCATAGCCAAAGGCAGGCTGGGGCTTCAGGGCTGTGACCTCAGACTCATCCTCCCCAGAAGCCCCAGGCCTGCATGGTGGCAGGGCAGCCTGGCACACAACTTGGTGTCTGCTTTCCATCACAGAAGCACAAAGCAGCTGGGTGTGGTGATGCACGCTTGTAATCCCAGCATTCGGGAGGCTGAAACCGGAGGATCTGGGTTCGCAGCCAGCCTCAGTTACCTAGTGAGGCACTCTGCAACTTAGTGAAACCCTGTTTCAAAATAAAAAAGAATAAAAAATAGGGCTGGGGGTATAGCTCGGAGATAGAATGCCTCTGAATTCAATTCCCAGTACCGGGGGAAAAAAAAAGCACAAAGCAACTGTCCTGTGGACAACAGGGCTTGAAGTTGCTGCAAAAGCAACTTCTTCCTACAGGGTACACTGAGCTTCCTCAGCAGACCTCTTAATAAGTCATTTCTAGTGTAACTCTCATAACATGATTAAGGGCTAATTTATTACTTCAAAAATACACCGGAAGGCCTATTGATTGGCTCCTCAAAGTGCTGGCCTACCTGTACAGGCTCCTTCCCCACGCCCAGGGTGACAGCCAGGGATGGGGAAGGAGCCTCCTGTGGACCAGAGGTCTTCAAGGAAGGGCACCTCGTCGCGTCTGGCCTGAGGCATATCCCACCCACACCCAGCACTGCACAACTGGCCCAGCCCCTAGCTTCCTCTTCCCACTGGAAACCACCTTCTACCTTTCCTTGGAATGAAACATAGTCCCCTCTCTGGGTAGCCATGGTTGGTAAGCAAGCACTCTGCCCTCTTGACAAGGAACTAGATGCCCCCTCCACCTGATCCTGCCACCCTTCTGTCCTCCAGCAGAGCCCTGGAGCTTGCTCTGAGCTGAGCCAATGGGACTTTAAAACGAGTTCAGCAGGATTTTAGTGAGCTGTGGCATCAGGGTACTCAGCCTGCTCTAAGAGAGGCAATTGTCATGAATCCCTGAAAGCAACATGGCCAGAAGCAATGGCTGCTGTGAGGAGGGAGGCAAAGAATAACTCCCAAGAAGACAACTCGAGGCTGTCCAGCAAGTGTCGGGGCAGCCCTGGAACAAGCAGGGCACACACACGTGGCTACCAAGACACCAGGGTGCTACAGGCAGCCCTGTCCTGAACAGCCCAAACTAGAAACACTCAGACCACCACCAGACAGTGGACAGTTCTGTCCCTAACACACCTTAGCATCGTGACATAGGAGTTCAGGTCTTGGAGAAGGGACAGCAGCTGCAGGGGCATGCAGAGGACTCCTGGGGGAATGGGGAATATTCCATTCCTCCAGCTGCTACTGGTCATACAATCATGTTACAGAAATTCATGTGCACTTTTCTAAATGTAGTATTTTTTAACAAAATGTTTAAAAACAGGCATGGGCAGTCCCTGTATGACGGATTGATGATTTCATTTCTGAGAGTGAAAGTGGTATGTATTTCTACTGAGTTTTGAGTTGGACTCTGAGATGGATCTCTTCCTGGGCTGGCAGTATGCGGCACAGTTCTCTTTTGTGATCCTGGAGGGCATCCTCCAGCCACAGCTCCCAGTCAGCCCCGTCGTCAGGAGGGGGAACATCGACACTCCACAGTGCACTGTGCTGCTAAAATTAGGATGTCTGGTGAGATGGATTAAGTGCAATTTCAATTTATGATATTTTCAACATACTATGGGCTTATCAGGACACAACCCCATCGTAAGTTGAATTTTCAGACAGACTTCTCCAACACTTTTACTTTCTTCAGAGATCAGAGCTGCCTGCCTCACCTCTCCTACAGCACTCTTAATTTCTAGACCAGTGATGATGCAACTTCCCACTTTCAGTGCCATTCACCAGGATAACCTCCAAGTATCTCACTATCTCTCTCACGGCATCCCTGCCCATCTCAACCAGCACCCCACATACTGCATGGCCAAGACTGACTGCTGCCCCCAGCCCACCCTGTGTAAGTCATTTCTTGGGTGGTGCAACCAAGCACACTGACCCAGACAGGAGATGGTCCAGGCAGAACCCTGGTGTCCCAAGGGGGCCAGGGAGGTCATTATGGGATTGGAATTGGCTGCCTATAAGTGACAAGGGCAGTGATGGCCTTGAAGCTGAATAGGGAGAAATTCAACAGGCAGCTCTAGGGGCACGCAGGAACAGGGCAGAGTGGGGTACCTCCTGTGATACCCCCAAGAGAACCCAGAAACCTACAGTGCCTTGTGCAGATGTTTGCTGACTGCTCGGCACCTGCTGTCCATTCCACTTCCTCTGTCCCTATTGTACAGGTTTTTTGGGGGTGTCCACGACACCCAAGTGCCTTGAGGGACCTTTTGATCCCAGTTTACATAGTGGTCCCTGTCAGCTCAGAACACAGTGTCCTCAGGTCACCAACAGATACAGAGGAGCAAGGAGCCTCGAGGCCCAGACGGGGCGAACCAGGAAGGCTAGGCAAAGGGATGAGCCAGTGGGGGTGGCCTTGACCAGGGCCCTCCCCGGACATCTACCCAGGGAACATCCTTTCTAAGCTGGCTGGAGGCCAGTCACTCGCCACAAGGCTGCCCTAGTTGACACTTGTCCTCAGTGCTAGCGATTCATCCCATCCTCTGGCTCGCATCTCTGATCCAGTTCAACCCTTTATTCTCAGAATGGGGACACTGAGGCCCAAGCAAGGAAAAGCTAACTGCTCTGATGCGTGGTGCTCGTCCCTGAGTCAAGGTGCCCAGTGTGGTGTGGGCCGAGGCACTTGCAGGGGCCTGCACAAAGGGCTCAGCACAGCTGACACGCACCGAAATGTGGCTCTTGTGAAGTAGAGAACTTACCTTCAATCACTTTTTACAAGATGGTCCCTTAGGTGATTTAAGAGACAGTGTGACCTATGCCGAACCCTACAGGTTTGAGCCCTATAGCTACTCCCCTAAACCACATGGGGAGCTCTCTCAGCTTTTCTGAGCTCTTCTGAGAGGCGGCGTCACAGGGTGACCAGGGGAACTCTTGAGGCCAGTGCATTCAGGAGCATTCTACTCTCTGGAGGATAGCTCCTAGTATTGGGTATTGAGTATATTTAAGCCTAAGTATACTGACGTTTAAACAAGTGGGGTATGGTGGTGCACATCTATAATCACACTAACTTGTAGGAGGCTGAGCCATGAAGATTGAAAGTTGGAGGCTAGTCTCAGAAACTTAGTGAGACCCTCAGAAACATAGGGATGCAGCTCAGGGGTAGAATGCCCATGTTCAATCCCTAGTACCAAAAAAAAACAAAAAACAAAAAAAAACAAACCCCCAAAAACAAAGACCCACTTCAGGTAACTAATTATAGCTGTACATCTGTATAAAACTACATCTGGAAATCTTTTTTTTTTTTTTTTTTGCGGTACTGGGGATCGAACCCAGCGGCATTCTACCTCCAAGCTACACCCCTAGTCCTATTTTTTATTCTTTATTTTGAAACAGGGTCTCATTAAGTTGCAGAGAGCCTCACTAAGTAGCTGAGGCTGGCCGTGAACCTGGATCCTCCAGTCTCAGCCTCCCAAGTACTGGGATTACAAGCGCATGCCACCATGCCCGGCTTGGAAATCTTTTTTGAGAACAATGTTGGAAAGCTTTGCCAGAGCTGGGCATGGCGGTGCATGCCTGTAATCCCAGTACTTGGGAGGCTGAGACAGGAGGATCGCGGTTCGCGGCCAGCCTCAGTACTTAGGTCCTCCACAACTTAGACCCTGTTTCAAAAATAAATAAAAAATGGGGTTCGGGTATAGCTTGGAAGTAGAATGCCCCTGGGTTCAATCCCCCACATCACCAGTTGGTTTGAACATTTCAGAAAGACAAGCTAATGCATTTGCATTTGGGTGTAAGAAGTTGACTGTGTTCCCGGCCTACAAGGTTACCAGGCTTCCTGTGGCTTCTAGGCAGGGATGGCTGCCATCTTTTAAGCCTTAGCCAGAGCATCCTTCTTGACCATCCCATTATGGGTCAAATTTTTAAGTGGAACACTGTTCTATTCTGTATGATTTGTACCTGGCTGTCTAGTAGGGTGGCCACTAGCCATATATGGATAAAATAACAAACCTGACTTCTCAGGCACGCTCCACTGTTGAAGTACTTGACTGCCCCACGTTGCACTGGACAGGACAGTTCCAGAACATTTCTACGGACTCACAAATTCTCTAGTTTCATCTATTAAAGCACTTATCATCCTCCCTGGCTCCCCGCCACAGACTGTTAGACCCACTGCTTCCCTCTGCCAGTGCAAGAGGCTGCAAGACCTAGAAATGGCCATTCTGTGCTCCTGAGCCACCTCAGGCCGGAGGGGCACTGATCCTCTTGTTGCCTGCGGCCCACTCATCTCCCACAGCTGTGTTCTTAGGACACCTGACTTGAATTGGCAGCAATGAAACGTGGTGGCCTGTCTCACTGAAAGAACAATGTCAGCAGAGGATGTATATGGTGAGAGCGGCAGTTCTTCATTTTTGTAGTCTGCACAGGATCATGAAATATTTTACCTTTTTTTTTTCTTTTTCTTTTGGTACTGGGGATTGATCCCAGGGGCATTCTACCTCCGAGTTACACCCCTATCCCTTTTTTTTTTTTTTGTGGTACTGTGGATTGAACTCAGAGGCATTCTACCTCTGAGCTACACCCCCAGCCCTATTTTTTATTCTTTATTTTGAAACCGGGTCTCACTAAGTTGCGGAGTGCCTCACTAGGTAGCTGAGGCTGGCCGCGAACCCGGATCCTCCGGTCTCAGCCTCCCGAATGCTGGGATTACAAGCGTGCACCACCACGCCCGGCTCTATCCCTTTTTATTCTTTATTTTGAAACAGGGTCTAAGTTGCAGAGGTCCTCACTAACTAGCTGAGGCTGGCCTCGAACCTGCAATCCTCCTATCTCAGCCTCCCAAGTACTGGGATTACAAGTGTGTGCATCACACCTGGCTATGAAATATTTTAAAAAGATGTGAATTCTGAGTGAAAGAAATGGAATATACGCCAATCATTTAATCCTGCCTTGTATCTGTAAAGCTCCTCTTATTTGTTTTAGATGAGGAAAAGTGAATGTTCTCAAAGCAGTGTGATCCTAAGTGGCAGCCCCTGAAGTCATGGCCAACAGCCCTTGTTTAGGGAGGCTCTCAAATCTTGTTGTTTTTTTTTTTTTTGTACTGGAGATTGAACACAAGGGCATTCTACCTCTTAAGCTACCCCCAGACGTGTTCTATTTATTTGGAAATAGGGTCTTATGTGTGCCACCATGCCCAGCATCTTTGTTTTTTTAAAGCTAATTGTGAGGGGTGGTACATGCCTGTAATCCCAGTACTTGGGAAGTTGAAACGGGAGGGTTGCAAGTTTGAGGCCAGTCTCAGTAACCTAGCAAGACTCAATCAAAATAAAATTTAAAAAGGGCCAGGAGTGTGTTCAGTAGTAGAGCACCCCTCTGTTCAATCCCTAGTGCAGGGGGGAAAAAAAGCCAATACTATCTTCTTGTGACTTTTACTAGTTGGTATTTTCCTTTATCCTCTAATCAGAGAAACAATATAGCAACTTATCAGGACTCAAAAAATAGCCAACTGACTTATCAGTATACTGATGTCTTATCAGTGAGAGTGTTCTGTTGTGGAAACACTGCTAAGTGCTCTTTGAGACTTTACAAGTGTATTTCCCAATCTGCTGCAGGACCTTAGAGCTGTCATTTTTCTGTGCTTTCCTCCTTTCTCCATTTCACAAGGCCCAGCAACTCTTTTTACCCGCAGGGTGTCAAGACAGCCAGGCAAACCCACAGGGCAGCTGACCAGGGCCCAGGGCAGCAGCTTGTCTGGCTCAGAAATGCTTTCGATGTGATGAGAGAAAGTGCTTTGTTCCCACCAAATGTGTAGGTGGTGGGGTTGGGCTGGAGGTTAAAATATCTATCTAAATATATTTAGTATATCTATCTCAAAGGATACATAACTAAATATTAAAAGTACTTATCCTGGAAGTAAAAGTATAATTAAGAATCTCTTTTTATATTTTTCTAGCTTTCTCAAAATTTTTACCAAAATAATTCCTGAGTTTTTTTTTCCCTTCCCCCCTAGTACTGGGGATTGAACCCAGGGACCTTCTACTGAACTATGCCCCTAGCCCTTTTCTTTTTATTTTTTATTTTGAAACTGGATTTCACAAAGTTGCTAAGACTGGCCTCGAACTTGCAATTCTTCTGTTTCAGTCTCTCAAGTACTGAGATTACCGGTGTGCACCACATCATCCTGTTCCTGGGTTATTTTATGTTTTTTTTTTTTTTTTTTTTTTTTTTGGTACTAGAGATTGAACCCAAGGACATTCTACCCCTAAGCTATATACCCTAGCCCAATTTTATTTTTTATTTTGAAATAGGGTCTCGCTAAGTTGTGAAGGCTGGCCATAAACCTGGGATTCTCTGGTCTCAGCTTTCCAAGTACTGGAATTGTAGGCTACCTTTTATGTTACTCTATTTAAACTAAAGGAGGAAAGGTAATCTCTTAAATGGCAAGTGCTTTAAAAAGCCTGAATTTCCGCCCTGATTATTTAAGTATTCAGAATCTCCCTAGTACCTAATGTTTTTCCTCTTTATAACGTGGGCATGTTAAAGATCAGAGCTCAAAATACATAAATTATCAGAAAATGACTCCAAACTATGTCACTATGAGTAAACCAGGATCTGCCCCCAGAGTAGACAGAACAGCGGCTTATCCCACGTGAGCTACATGAATTACTGAAGCACTAGCTCTGGAGTAGTCCTTGTCACCCCTTCTGTTCTCACCAGATGGAGACCACCACCACCTTTCCCTCTGGATGACTGCCCAGCCTCACAGCTGGCTGTAGAGTCCGCTGGAGAGGAAGACCCAGGACAGAGCGCAGCCCAGACCCCTGGCTCATCAAGCTTCGGTCCTAGTTTGTCTGTCCCACCATGCTCCTGCTGGCATAGGAATATTATTAGCTGTGATCAGTTATCCACAGGACATCCTTACTGCAGGTACTAATTCCTTACCTGTCTGAGGTGCTAACCAGGCCTTTCCATGAAAGGTTGCAGTTTTAAGAGCTCATCATCATTCTGATACTTGCAAAATAGATGACAACTGATATCACTGTTAGAACCACACAGGAGGGCAGTTTTCCTAAATATCAAAGCGTTTTAAATATTCTCACATGAAACTAAAAGTTAATGGCTACGAAAATGAAACACTGGGAAGCCTCCTAAGCCTGAGAAGACAGAAACAGGGACCCTGAGGCCATGGAGATGGTCTGTGCATGGGAGGGAGCTATGGGATGAGCAGCTCAGCCGGGGACAGAACCAGCTGGAACCCTCAAGTGAGGGGGCTGCTGTGGCTTCCACCCAGATTTGAGAGTCCTGGTAGGAAGGTGATCCCTACTTCCAAGGCCTGGTGGCCACAGAGAACAGGTCGCCCTCCCTGGCAGCCATATTCCTGCACTCTTAGGGCCTTGAGGAGAAGGGTGCTTCAGCTCTGCTGTAAGAAGGGAGAGGAGTAAAGAGGTGGGTGTGTTTGCCAGCCTTAATCCCCCAGCCCTTCCTAGTACTCCTGATATTGACAGTTGGTTATGATTCTTCCAACAAAGAGGTTTAAAAATATCTAGGATCAGTCGGGTATGGTGGAACATACTTGTAACTCTAGTATTCAAGAGGCTTAGATAGGAGGATGAAAAATTCTGGGCCAGTCTTGGTGGCTTAGCAAGATCTTGTTTCAAAATAAAACATAAAAAAGGCTGCGGGAATGCTCCTGGGTTCAATTCCCAGTACCACAAAAATGAAGTAAAGGTAGGTCACATTTCAACTATCAAATGCTAAATACAGAGTAAGTTATTATCACGATATTTATTTTGTTTTGTTACTGATTGAATCCAGGGGCATTCGATGTCTGAGCTAAACCTCTAGCCATTTTTTATTTTGGAACGGGGTCTTGCTAAGTTGCTGAGGCTGGCCTTGAACTGATTCTCTGGTCTCAGCCTCCCAGGTACTGGGATTACAGGTGTATACCATCATGCCCAACAGATTATAATAATATTTAAAAAAACTATACTTTTCAGTTTTTCTAGTTAGGTGAAGAACTACCACATCAACACTTTCATCATCGAACTTGGTCCACATGGTAAAAATGCTTACAATAAAAACATGTTTTCATTTTCTAAAAATGATGACTGCCTGTATTGGTCAGTGTTTTCATTTATAACTCCAGTGCTATGATTTTTGGGCAAGATTCTTTTGCCTTAAAAGTTATTAAACAATCCTAGCTGGGCGTGGTGACACATGCTTATAATCCCAGTACTTGGGAGGCTGAGACAGGAGGGTCGCAGGTTTGTGGTCAGCCCTGGCTTCTTTTTTTTTTTTTTTTTGCGGTACCGGGGATTGAACTCAGGGGCATTCTACCTCCGAGCTACGCCCCCAGCCCTATTTTTTATTCTTTATTTTGAAACCGAGTCTCACTAAGTTGCGGAGTGCCTCACTAGGTAGCTGAGGCTGGCCGAGAACCCGGATCCTCTGGTCTCAGCCTCCCGAATGCTGGGATTACAAGCGTGCGCCACCACGCCCGGCTCAGCCCTGGCTTCTTAATGAGTCCCTCTACAACTTAGTGAGACCCTGTTTCAAAATAAATATAAAATAGGGCTAAGAGTGTAACTTGGAAGTAGAATGCCCCTGAGTTCAATCCCCAGTACCATACCCACACCCACACCCACACCGAGCTACTAAACAATCTTTTTTTTTTTTTTTTTTTTTTTTTGGCGGTACTGGGGATTGAACCCAGAGTCATTCTACCTCCAAGCT